>CAMZMU010000043.1:55955534-56145205 GCA_947311845.1 Poa pratensis | reverse complement strand
TCAACTCAGATTTTCTACCAAATCATATCCTTTGATCTTTCCTTTGGGTTTTAACCCATGGACTTGAACATAAGGTCCCGGATTGTGCAACTAGAGTGTGTTAAGTTGTGATTTCTTAACTCTCACTAGTAGCACATGATGCTGATCTTTGACCCAAGTTCTATCTTGTTGTTTTCCTTCTCGCAAAGTATTATCGTCCCTAGTCTGTGTACTTGTAGACGCTAATGCTATTGTTCGACCATTCGGAGAAAGATACTAACTGTGTCATTGTCAAATCTCCAGAATGGCTCGAGGAGGTCGTGGAGGCCGTGGTGGTCGCGGTAACCACAATGATGATGAGGATGATCTGCCGCCACCACCCTCGATGGCTGAGTCTTGATGGCCATTGAGGAGAACCGTGGGCGCAATGAGCGCTTGCTGAGAGTTGGTGCAGCAGAATGCACGGAGGAACGAGTGCAACACTCTCACTGAGTTCCTGCGTTCCAGCCACCCACTTTGCTGATGCTAAGGAGCCACTGGAAGCTGATGATTGGCTTCGTGCTTTGGAGCGCAAGTTCTCCGCGCTTCATGTCCCATTGGCGAGCAAGTCAACTTTGCCACCTACTCTTGGTTGGTGCTGCTGGCTGTTGGTGGGAAAGCCATGTGGCTTTGTTTCCAGCCAACCATGTCTTCACCTGGGCTGATTTCCGCACTGCCTTCCGTGCGGAGTACATTCCCAGCCATCATGGACTTGAAGAGGAGGGAGTTCCTGGATTTGCAACAGGGACGGATGGACCTCCGCACTTATGGTCGTGAGTTCAACCATCTCTCTCTCGTTACGCCCCAAGGGACGTGACCAATGATGCTGACAAGCAAGAGCTGTTCCGCAAGGGTCTGACTCCGCAGCTCCGCTATGAGTTGCCCCTTCAGGTTCCAGACCTATCAGGAGCTGTTCAACCAGGCTTTCACTCTTGAGCAAGGAAGAAAGGAACTTGAAGCTTCCAAGAGGCCCGCACATGGGGACACCAGAGTTCCTCGGGTTCTGAGAGCAAGAAGCGCAGGGTGTTTGTCCCTACAGCGCCGTACCTCGTGCTCCCTTCATGCCGAGAGCAGCAGGATACAGGCCACCTCCTCCGCGCCCCACTACTTCGACACTTGGGATAGGCGGAAGTGGGTACCGTCCTATGCTACCTGCTCCACCTGGAGTCACTTGCTACACCTGTGGCCAGGCTGGCACTACTCCAGGGAGTGCCCCCAGAAGGCACCTCTCGCGATAACTCCTGCACGAGCCCCTGCCACTCCAACTGGCAAGGCTGGACCTATTGTGCGTGGTCGCCTGAACCACGTCTCTTGAAGAAGCTGAAGAGACCCCGGCGTTCTTATGGGTGAGTTACGAATCAACGGCAATACAGCTACAGTTTTGTTTGACTCTGGAGCATCGCATTCATTCATATCCATAGCGTTTGCAAAAGACACAAAATACCGTTCGAGAAAATGAGCCGTCCTTGGTGATCCACTCCTGGTTCCAAATGGCAAACCGATGGGTTACTCCTGAGTCCAGATTAATATAGGTTCCTTGTCTTTCCTTATGCCTTGGTAGCTCTGAAGTCCAAAGGCATTGATGTCATACTGGGCATGAACTGGCTAACCAAATACCAGGCTAATCTCGACTGTGTGCCGCCAAGACCATTACTGTGACCGCTCCTTCCGGTGACATTGTGAAGTATTGGCCTGCAACATCAATACCTCCGTCCGCCATCGTACCCAAGTCACCTGAGATCCTTTTGCTTTATGGAAGGCGAATCCCCTCCGAAATCCAGGACATACACGTGGTGTGTGACTTCCCGGATGTGTTCCCGGAAGAGTTGCCTGGCATGCCTCCTGACCGAAGTGTGGAGTTTGTCATAGAGCTACTTCCCGGTACCGCTCCAATTTCCAAGAAGCCCTACCGTATGCCGGTGGAAGAGTTGGCTCTGTTGAAAGAGCAAATTGATCAGCTGTTAGCAAAGTTCATCCAGCCTAGCAGTTCACCTTGGGGTTGTCCGGTACTCTTTGTCAAGAAGAGGGATTCTACCGTGCCTCGTCTAGTCTCTGACTATCGACCGTTGAATGCGGTGACAATCAAGAACAAGTATCCTATTCCCGCATCAATGATCTGTTGGATCAGTTAGCTGGTGCAACGGTATTCTCCAAGATGGATCTGAGGTCAGGCTACCATCAGATAAAAATCAGAAAGGAGGATATTCCAAAGACGGCATTTGTTACTCGTTATGGCTCATATGAGTATACCGTCATGTCCTTTGGTCTCACAAATGCTCCAGCTACTTTCATGAGGCTCATGAACTCCATCTTCATGGATTATCTTGATAAGTTTGTCGTCATTTACATGATGACATTCATCTATTCCAAAACCAATGAAGAGCATGAGGAACATCTTCGTTTGGTTCTGACAAGACTTCGAGAACACCGCCTCTATGCCAAGTTCTCCAAGTGTGAGTTTTGGTTGGATAATCTTGTCTTCCTTGGTCATGTGATATCTGCAGGTGTGGTCATTCCCGACAAGATTCAGTCCATTTGGATTGGAAAACTCCAATGTCAGTCAAGGACATTCGTAGCTTTCTCGGATTGGCGGGTTACTACCGCCGATTCATCGAAGGTTTCTCCAAGATAGCCAAGGCTGACTGACCTTCTCAAGAAGGATAAAAAGTTTGTATGGTCGGCCGAAGCTGAAGAGAGTTTCCAAACACTGAAAGCCAAGCTCACGTCCGCTCCTGTGCTTGTCCTGCCGGACACAAGCAAGGATTTCGTCGTCTTCTGTGACGCCTCTCTACAAGGTTTGGGTTGTGTAATGCAAGATGGCCATGTGGTGCATATGCTTCTCGCCAACTTAAGCCGCATGAGCTCAACTACCCAACTCATGATCTAGAACTTGCCGCGTGGTCTATGCTTTGAAGCAATGGAGACCATACCTGTTTGGTAACCGTTGCGAGATCTTCTCGGATCACAAGAGTCTGAAGTACCTCTTCACCCAGCCGGATTTAAATCTCAGGCAAAGGCGTTGGTTGGAGTTAATCACGGACTACAATGTGAGTCTGAACTATCAACCCGGCAAAGCAAACGTCGTGGCTGACGCGCTAAGTCGGAAGTCCTATTGCAACAATCTGATGATTGAAGAGGCCCAACCTGCCCTATATGAAGAGTTTGCCCGTTTGAACCTGGAAATTGTTCCTGGCTACCTTGCAAATCTGGAGATCAAATCTACTCTTGTGGACCAGATTAAGGATGCTCAAAGCGTGACAAGGGTATTCTAAAAATCAAGGAGAACATTGCTAGCGGGAAGGCCAAATGTTTCTGTCAATGAATCCGGAGTTGTTTATTTTGGTGACCGCTTGGTAGTGCCAAAGAAACGAAAATTGAGGGAGTTGATCCTCCAAGAAGCTCATGAATCTCCTCTCTCTATTCATCCCGGTAGTACCAAAATGTACCAAGACCTTCGACCACAATTCTGGTGGACCGTATGAAACGGGAAATTGCTAGTATGTTGCTGAATGCGACACCTGTCGACGGGTAAAGGCTGAACATCAAAGGCCGGCACTCTTCACCCTATTGCTATTCCCGAGTGGAAATGGGATGAAATTGGTATGGATTCATTACTGGTCTGCCGAAGTCTCCAAAGGGACATGATGCCATTTGGGTCATCATTGATCGACTATCAAAAGTGGCTCACTTCCTCCCGTTCGTGTGGACATTACAGCTGCCAAGTTGGCAGACCTGTATACCCTCGTATCGTCGTCCTTCACGGCATTCCCAAGAAGATAATTTCTGATCGTGGAAGCCTATTCACCTCCAAGTTTTGGACTAGTTTCCAAACTGCTATGGGAACTCGTCTTAACTTCAGCACCGCTTTCCATCCCCAAACTGATGGTCAGACCGAAGAGTGAACCAAGTTTGGAAGACATGCTTAGGGCATGTGTAATCTCTTTCGGCAAGGATTGGGAAAAGTATCTCCCTTTCGCGGAGTTCTCCTACAACAATAGCTATCAAGCTAGTCTGGGCATGGCTCCATTTGAGGTTCTCTATGGAAGAAAATGCCGCACTCCTCTAAATTGGTCTGAGACCGGAGAGAGGGCACTCTTTGGTCCAGATATCATCAATGAAGCTGAGGAGAAGGTTAGAATCATACGAGAAAATCTGAAGATTGCTCAGTCTAGGCAGAAGAGCTACTATGACAAGCATCATCAGGAGGTTCACTATGAAATTGGTGATAAAGCTATCTCCGTGTCTCTCCCCTTCGTGGCGTTCGCCGCTTCGGAATCAAAGGGAAATTGGCCCTCGCTATGTTGGCCCCTTCACCGTTCTGGCCAAGCGAGGAGATCTTTCTTATAAGTTGGAGTTACCGGTCATCTTTCCCAATGTACATGATGTGTTCCATGTCTCCCAACTTCGCCGGTGTTTCAAAGATCCTATCCATGGGGTCAATCATGAGGAGCTAGATCTCCAGAAGATCTCACTTATCGTGAGCATCCTATCCGTGTCTTGGATGAAGCCGAAAGAAAGACCCGGAACAAGACTACCAAGTTTCTCAAAGTTCAGTGGTCTCACCATTCCGAGGAAGAAGCAACTTGGGAACGAGAGTCTAGTCTTCGTGAGGAGTATCCCGACTTCTTCTCGCAATCTTAGAATCTCGGGACGAGATTCCTGTAAGGAGGGTAGAATTGTAACAGCCCCAAAATTTGAGTACCAAATTTTCACTTTTGTATCCTCAATTGCATCATGGCATGCATGCCTCATCGCATCAATTTTGCATTGCTAAACCACACACAATTTATTCTTGGCAATGTTGAAAACCAAAATGCAAAACTTGTCCCAACAAATTTCACAACAATGTGAGATACCCAAACTTGCAAAATAAAGTGTACCTTGACATTGTATATAATTGTCGAGGAAGTTCCAAGAGCTCAACTAACTATTTTGTCTTGCTTCACAAATTCTAAAGGAATGTTATTTTGGAACTTCTCAAAATTGCCTACAGGCATGTGCTATTTTATTTCCCTACCAAATGGTCTTCAAAAATTCTGGAAAAATTAGGGGATCTTCATAATAATATAAAGAGACTCCCCAAAAATTTGCATAATTTTTGGAAATGTTTAAGTTGCCCAATAAATTCAAAAACAGGGCGCACAGTACTGAAAAGGACTGAACCGTGATGATTTTAAAACTGCCAGGGACTTGTTTGTAAAAACTTCATCTTCCACCTCCTGTAGCGACCGAGCTGAGCTCGGGTCGCACCAGCGCGTCGCTGCCCTCCCCTCGCTCGCGGCTCCCCCCTGCAAGGAGAAGAGCACCCGAGGCCATCTGCTCCCACCCTATCCACTCGTTTTCCCTGCTCCTCTCTCCATTCCTCTTCCTCCACGGGCTCACCATGGCCGCCGCCGTCGCCGACACATCGCCGCCGCTGTAGAGCTTCCCGAGCCGAGCCACGACCACCACCAGCTGCGCCGTGCCCTCCTCTCCATCCTGACCAAAGGAATCGACAGGGGAGGCGTACATTGCCGTCGCCGCCCCGTTCCTCTCCACCACCGCCGCGCAGCGTCGCCGCCGCTTCGCCGGTCGATTGCCGCCGCCGCCGACCATCTTCGGCCTCCCCAAGCACACGGACGAGCTCAGGGTGAGCACGCACCCCTCCTCTGCCCTCCGTTCCTCCCTCGACGCCGTGCCGTCGCCGAGCTTGTTGTGCGCTGCCGTGCGTCGCAGTGCTCGAGTTCGGAATATCCGAGTTCAATCCGAACCGGAATATCCGATTTCATCCAGTACCGAAATGGTTCTAGTCCTTAGCCAATTTCTCACCCAGCTGAGAGGATCGGATAATCCGAGAGGGAAATCACTCGGAATTTCCGATTTTAGTCAGTGCGTGTTTCCGTTCTTTCCTTAGCAGAATTTCGAAGGCAAGGTCGATCGGATTTTCCGATGTTAAATAATCTCGGATAATCCGATATTTTACAGTACCAAAGTTTGTCCTGTTTGAAAATTTATTCTTTCTTCTTATTTGGTTCTAAATGGTTGTGTTGGGTTGGATTTAACCTATACCCAGTACATGAATTAAAAAGAGGAAACAACATAATTAAAAAGAACAAATCTATTTTAGTAAACGATAAAAAGTAATAACTTTATCGGTGCAACCGAAAATGTGTTCTGTATATCAAAATGATCAGCAGCTCAAATGCTATCTAATCATGTTAATCTCACTCATGATCACAAATAATTATTTAATGTTATTCGTAATTTGATTAAAAGATTTTAAATCCATTTTAATTATTTATTTCACTAACTACTCATCGGTACTCGGAAAATTACAAATGAGGTACCAATTCGATCGGGAGAACAAACCCTATCTATTCATGCATGTTCATGCATATTTGAGCCACTTCTTGGTAATGTAATAGATGTATGAACAATGTGGTCATTAAGTTAAATATGGGGTTGCTTCCAAATAATTGTACTAATTATTTGGCCCTCCATTTAAATTGTTAGCTAACTTGTATGATGATATCATTGCATAAACATGACATGTCATCATGTGGTTGTGCATTGCATGGTACACATGTGTGGTGATTGATTGTTTTTCCGTTGTGTGCTTCGTTAGATCAAGCAGACGGGGTTCCACCTCAATACCCCGCCGAGCAGTACTACAGCACCTGAACAAGGCAAGCGTATCCCCCCTCTGAGCATGTCTCCTCTATATTTTGCAATTATTTTCCCACTATAATATTGCATTCGGTTCCAAATGTCTTTTGCTTGGACTAGAGTATCCTACTAGTTGCATTAGAAATCTATTGCCAATTTACCTGTATCCTTCCTAATATCCATAGGATTGAAGTGTTGGCCAAGATAAGTATATTTGCTATGTATATGCTTAGCCATGCTTAGTTTAAAGGTTTGCAGGTCCGGTGGATGTTTCAATGGTTGGAACAGGTATGGAATAACCGGATGTGATGGAAAGTGAGTGGTGGTTAATAATTTGCTTAAAGGTGGGATGAGAGGCCACTGTGGTTGTGGTGCTTTGTCTCGTTCTCGCCGCCTAGGTGCGAGTGCTATACCTCTTGAACCAAGACTGAGCGTGCAACCATGCGTGAGGCCTATGCATTTGCAGGAACCCTCATAGACTAAATAACTCGAGCGGGGCTAGCCAGGGTCCTCTAGTTCGGGCTTCCATTTGCGCGTGCGTGAGTTGGTGGCTGAGAATGGTATGAGGATGATGGTATTAGGAAGAATAAGTGTCCGCGGGACAGGGGGTTGGAGGAGTCACCAAACCTGTCCTACCGGCACTGATGATCCTGGAGAGTCCTTAACGAGGGAGAAGTCGACACCGCCTCCCACCCAGCCGTTCTCCAAGGAAGAGAGCTAAAAGCTAGGTAATGGGCCGGACGGTACGCGTGGCAAACATTTGTACACCCCTGCAGGGTAAATCTTTTCGAAAAGCCGTGTCCGCGGTTATGGACGACTTGGGAAGTGAAGGTAAGATCATAGAATAACTCTAACGGAATGATTAAAAACTGGGTACTAGAGGTACCACTCAAGATGAAAGGTGAGCTTCCTCGAGGGTGATTCGGGGAGGTGCCTTGGTGAAACAGGTACAGTGGTTGATGGTGGTTGATCTTTGAGTAAGAGGATCAAAGTAAAGCGTACTTCTTACCTCTTTTGAAAATACTCTGAATAGTCGATGTCTTCGAGTTATGTTTTCATAAATAAAATCAGCTTATATGCAAAACAACCATATAACTTTGAAAGCCTCATCGAGCATATATTAGCTCTTAATCTTGCGAGTTCGTCGAACTCAACGTCGTTTGCTTATTTTCAGGAGAGGACTTCACCGACCTCGAAGGTGGGTTCTTTGTGGACGTTGACGAGTAGTCTGGGGTTCCCAGGTGGCAGCTTGGGACATCCTGGAACAGCTGGCGCTGTGATGTTTATATCTGTAGGCCTCTTAGGCCATAATTTTGGTTCTTGTTGTTTAGAACAACCTACTTTGCTTCCGCTTGATGTAATGTTGGGTCAGTGACCTCTGGTTGTCATTTGCTATCTTCTCTGTATAAGAGTTGAACTATATGATTTTGTGTCGTAGATCTGTGATGTGCCAGTTGTTCCACAAGTCTTGATCTTACTATTATGCTTTGATAGTGTGCCTGTGTTAAGGCATCAATCGGGTGTTGCGTTGTCTGGAGTGAGGTGTACCCAGCAACGCCTGCCAAAGGTTTTGGCCGGGGATTGGTAAACCCGTAACCTCCGGTTGTATCGCTTAACCGGTGACACACAGCATCACTGTATAGCAGTCGGGTCGGGGCACCACAACAAGCATCAAAAAGTTTTGCATAAGAGGTAACTCATAAAGCAATAGATTCAAAGTAAAAGGCATTGAAGCAACACAAAGGATGATAAAGTTTCAGCAATTGCTTTCAACTTGTAACATGTATATCTCATGGATAGTTGTCAACATAAAGCAATATAACAAGTGCAATAAGTAAACATGTAAGAATCAATGCACACAAAGTTGACACTAGTGTTTGCTTCTAAGGTAGAAAGGAGTAGGTAAACTGACTCAACATAAAGTAAAAGATAGGCCCTTCCCAGAGGGAAGCAGGGATTAAATAATGTGCTAGAGCTTTTTAAGTTTTCGAAAGCATATAGAGAGCACAAAATAAGTATTTGAGAGGTGTTTGTGTTGTCAACGAATGGTAGTGGGCACTCTAACCCCCTTGTCAACCAGACTTTCAAGAGCGGCTCACCATGAAGGACGTTATCTCTACCAGCAAGGTAGATCATCCCTCTTCTCTTTTGTTTACACATGTATTTTAGTTTCTTTATAGTTGACACTACTCTCCCAACCTTTTGCTTACACAAGCCATGGCTAACCGAATCCTCGGGTGCCTTCCAACATTCACATACCATGGAGGAGTGTCTATTTGCAAATTAAGTTGCTTACTGATAAATCAGGGCAAAACATGTGAAGAGAATTATTAATGAAAGTTGTAATTAATTGGGGCTGGGCACCCCGTTGCCAGCTCTTTTTGCAAATTTATTGGATAAGCGGATGTATATGCCACTAGTCCATTGGTTGAAAGTCTGTCAGAAGTAAATGACAAGATTGAAAGATAAAAACACCACATACTTCCTCATGAGCTATAAAAACATTGACACAAATAAGGAGTAATAAAGTTTTGAATAGTTTAAAGGTAGCACATGAAGTATTTACTTGGAATGGCAGGAAATACCACATAGTAGGTAGGTATGGTGGACACAAATGGCATGGGTTTTGGCTCAAGGTTTGGATGCACGAGAAGCATTCCCTCTCAGTACAGAGTTTAGGCTAGCAAGGTTGTTTGAAGCAAACACAATTATAAACCGGTACAGCAAGAATCACATAAAAACATATTGCAAGTATTATAAGACTCTACACTGTCTTCCTTGTTGCTCAAACATTTACCAGAAAATATCTAGACCTTAGAGAGAACAATATGCATCCCAAGTCTCACAAGCTCTACGGTAGTTCTCCACTACTAGGCTTTAACTACATGATGCAAGAGCTTAAACATGATCTACTTGAGAGCTCAAAACAATTGCAAAGTATCAAATCGAAACAAGACAATGATCTACAAGAATGCATATGTCTTTTCCAATACCAACTACTACATGTAGCATTTTCTTTCTTCCAAACAAACACCAATCAATTTATTTAAACATAAACTCCCAAATGATATATAATGCAGCAAGAGAGTATTTATAAACAAGTGCTAACAGCTCGAAGAGATGCATGAAAAACAGAGCTAAAAGCACTGCAGTAGCTAGTTAAGAATACTCAACAAATATAAGTGAAGAACATGAGTATTCATATGAAAAATCGGAGCGTGTCTCTCTCCCACACAAGGATTGCTAGGATCCGAATTTATTCAAACACAAACAAAAATAGAAACACACAGACGCTCCAAGTAAAGCGCATAAGATGTGAAAGAATTAAAATATAGTTTCACTAGAGATGACCTGATAAGTTTGTTGATGAAGAAGGGGATGCCTTGGGCATCCCAAGCTTAGACGCTTGAGTCTTCTTGATATGGCTGGGGATGAACCACGGGGCATCCCCAAGCTTAGGCTTTTCACTCTTCTTGATCACATAATATCACCCTTCTCGCTTGATCCTTGAAAACTTCCTTCAACACCAACTCGAAACAGTTCTCATTAGAGGGTTAGTGCATAATAAAAAATTCTCATATTCTGTAATGATACAATCATTCCCAAAGCTTCTGGACATTAGCTACAGCCACCAATGCTTTGTGGAGCAAAGAAATCCACTTAAAACATCGTAAAAGAGCGAATGCAAACAAAGGCATAATCTGTCAAAAACAGAACAGTCCGTGAAGACGAATTTTTTCGAGGCAGTTAAGTTGCTCAGATGGAACAGGTCCAGTTTAATGAAAGTTGCGTACATATCTGAGGAAGATGCGTGATTGTTTACAGAATTTGTTGATTTTTCTCCAGGGAGATAAGCTCAAATCCGTGACAGCTAAAAATCTGTCACTGCGCAGAAATCCAAATCTTGCATCAACTTTCAATATAGAACTTTACTTGGCACAACATTGCGATAAAATAAAGATACAAAGGAGTTGCTACAGAAGTAACAAAACTCCTTGACTCAAAGAAAACAAAAATAACAGCAAATAAAAACGATGGGTTGTCTCCCATAAGCGCTTTTCTTTAACGCCTTTCAGCTAGGCGCAGAAAGTGAAAATCAAGTGTTGTCAGAGAAGAAGTATCAACATCATAACTTGCTCTAACAATAAGTCAAAAGGTAACTTCATTCTCTTCTAGGGAAGTGTTCCATACCTTTCTTGAGAGGAAATTGGTACCTTATATTACCTTCTTTCATATCAATGATGGCACCAACAGTTCGAAGAAAAGGTCTTCCCAAAACAATAGGACAAGATGCATTGCATTCAATATCCATAACAACAAATCAACAGGGACAAGGTTATTGTTTACTGTAATAAAAACATCATTAACTCGCCCCAAAGGTTTCTTCATAGCATTATCAGCGAGAAAAACATCCAAATAACAATGTTCCAAAGGTGGCAAATCAAGAATATCATAAAGCTTCTTGGGCATAACCGAAATACTTGCACCAAGATCACACAAGGCATTGCAATCAAAATCATTCACCTTTACCTTAATGATGGGTTCCCAACCATCCTCTAATTTCCTAGAATAGAAGCTTTAAGTTTCAACTTCTCCTCCCAGCTTGCAAAAGAGCATTTGTAATATGCTTGTAAAAGTCAAATTAATAGTGCTAGCATTGGGACTTCCAGCTAATTTTTGCAAGAACATAATAACTTCAGAGATGTTACAATCATCAAAATCAAAATCCATTATTGTCAATGGTGGTGGAACCATTGTCTCCAATAGTTTGAAAAATTTCAGCACTTTTATCAGAAAAAGTTTCAGCAGTTTTAGGCAATTTCAAACGCTTTGCAGAAGTAGTAGAGACATTACCAACACCAATACATTACCATCAATAGTAGGAGCTTACTAGCATGTAAAACATTAGCATTACTAGTGGTGGTGATAGTACAAACTCTAACTATACTTCTCTTTTTCAAGTCTTTCCTCTTTTTCCCACCTAGCATGCAATTCAGCCAACATCCTAATATTATTATCAATTCGAACTTGGATGGCATTTGCTGTAGCAAATGACTTAGTATCTTTAACTTCATTAGGCATAACTTTCAGTTTCATAAGGTGTTTTAGCAAATTTAGAGGAAATAATTAAGATTCTCCATCACCATTTAGTAAAGATTTTTCACTTTCTTTACAGTCTATAACAGCACCACAAAGTATTCAGAAAACGTCTACCAAAAATATAGGACAACTATCATTGGCAGCCGACCCAAGTACAGAAAAAAATCAGCAGGGTATTTAGTCTTACCACAAAGGACTTCGACATCTCTAATGATACCAATTGGAGAGATAGTTTCCCTATTAGCAAGCTGAATAACCACATCAAACTTTCAAGTTTACAAGGAGCAATTTCGTGCATAATTTCCCTGTAAAGCTCATAAGGAATAGCACTAGAACTTGCACCAATATCACATAAACCATAATAGCAATGATCACCTAATCCTAACAGAAAGCACAGGAACACTAGACTTCCTAGAACTTTTAGGATGTGAGACAAATTAGAAGCATCCTCACAAAAGATAATGTGTCCTATCTTCTAAATTTTCAGTGACAAGATCTTTAACCAATGCTACAGCAGGTTCAACAGTTATTTGCTCATCAGGTTTGGTACTTTCTTATTACTTTTACTAACAACACCAGTTATGAATAGTATGTTCCTTAATCTTATTAGGAAAAGGAACTTTCAATATAAGGTTCTGGAATAATGCGATCAACAACATTAACCTCAACACCTTTAGATATATGAGAAACAGATTCATCTTTATAAGGTTCATGATAATTTTTAAAAACCCTCCTTCGGCAAACCGAAATAGGAAGCAAAGGCTTTATAAAAGTTTGCAACAATTGAGGTCAAGACCATAAGTAGTGCTAATTTGCGATAATCATCAGTATCCAAAATTTTTTAACACACTCAAAGTCATAGTTTATACCTGACTCCCTAACCTTTGTCATTCTCCCGATCCTTCAGTGTTCTCCTGAATCCGATCAAGAAGGTCCCACTTAAACTCTTCTTTATTACGATGAACGATCCAGCACAAGTGGTATCCAATAGAGTTTTATCTTGAAAGGAGAGTCTTGCATAAAAGTTATCAATAACAACATTACCAGGAAGCTCATGAATGGGACATTTGAGCATTAATGCCTTCAATCTCCCCACGCTTGAGCGATACTCTCTCCATCATAGGGCCAGAAGTTATATATGAGTTCCGATCCTTATGAACTCACTTGGAGGATAAAATTTGGAGTAAAAGAGAGGTACAATTCCTCCCATCCAAGAGAATACCCATTCTTCAGCAGTTTATACCAATGTGCAGCTTTACCAGACAGTGATAGAGAGAATAATTTCTTCTTAACTTCTCCCATCGAGATACCTGCACACTTAAATAACTCGCACAATTCATGCAGAAATAACAAATGATCTCCAGGATGGACAGTTCCATCTCCTGCATAGCGGTTATTTGTGACAACGTTCAACAATTTTCATAGGAATTTTGAACGGTATTACCTGCTCATCTGGCGCCTCCTCTACTACCTTAGCAGTGGTAGTTGTATTCCCAAATAGGAATTCAAGAGAAGACCCTCCATAATGAGATATACATCAGGCAAAAAAAAAAACAGCACGTACAATAATGTTTCCCTTACCAATTCCACTTACCAATAGCGCTACACTCCCCGCAACGGCGCCAGAAACGTGTTGCTAGCGCTAAGTTGACGAGGGAATATCTCCCCGGCAACGGTGCTAGAAACAATGCTTGTAACGTCACACGTCAGTTGGGAACCCCAAGAGGAAGGTATGATGAGTGCAGCAGCAGAGTTTTCCCTCAGTATGAAACCAAGGTTTAAATCGAACCAGTAGGAAAACGAGGTTGCTTCGAAGGTGTGGTGAAGGAGTGTAGTGCGGCGCAACACCAGGGATTCCGGTGCCAACGTGGAACCTGCACAACACAATTAAATTACTTTGTCCCAACTTAACAGTGAGGTTGTCAATCTCACCGGCTTGCTGAAAACAAAGGGTTAAACGTATCGTATGGAAGATGATGTTTGTTTGCATAAAACAGTAGAGAACAATGATTGCAGTAGATTGTATTTCAGATGTAAAAGAAATGGACCGGGGTCCACAGTTCACTAGTGGTGTCTCTCCAATAAGATAACTAACATGTTGGGTAAACAAATTACAGCTGGGCAATTGACAATTGATAAGTGCATATAACATGCATGTGTGAGTTGTGGTGTCTACTATGAGATTCATTTGGGCATTACGACAAAGTACATAGACCGCTATCCAGCATGCATCTATGCCTAAATAGTCCACTTTCCGGTTAACATCCGTACCCCTTCCAGTATTAAGTTGCAAGCAACAGACAATTGCATTAAGTAATGTGCGTAATGTAAACAATACATTCATCCTTGAATAAAGCATTGCTGTTTTACCCCTAGTGGCAACAACACATCTACAACCTTAGAACTTGCTGTCACTATCCCAGGTTAAATAGAGGTTGAACCCAACTATCATGCATAAATACCCCCTCTTGGAGTCATAAGTATTCACTTGGCCAAGGCTTCAACAAGTAACGGAGAGCATGCAAGATCACAAATGACATAGACATGATAATATAATATTCAGCTCCACATAGGTATCAATATAAGTCAGATCCCAGCAAACACAACATGTAGCATTACAATAAGATGATCTTGATCATGATAGGCAGCTCACAAGATCTAAACATGATGGCACAAGTGGAGAAGACAACCATCTAGCTACTGCTATGGACCCATAGTCCAAGGATGAACTACTCACGCATCACTCCGGAGGCGGGCATGGCGATGTAGAGCCCTCCGGTGATGATTCCCCTCTCCGGCAGGGTGCCGGGAAGAGCTTCAGAACCCCCCGAGTTAGGGTTGACAACGGCGGGCGGCAGCGAATATGTTCTGGATGAAAGGCTCGGTGTTTTAGGGTTTTCACGTCTCGGGGAATAAATAGGCGAAGGGGCGATGTCGGCGGACCCCCGAGGGGCCCAAACCACCAGGCGGCGCGGTGGGCCCCCCTGCCGCGCCGGCCTGTGGTTTGGCCACCTCGTGGCGAGTCTTCGTCTCTCCTTCGGACTCCGTGTACGTGTTGGAAAAATAGGGACTTGGCCTTTTGTTTCGTGCAATTCCGAGAATATTTCCAGAAGTAACTTTCTGAAACCAAAAACAGCAGAAAACAGGGAACTGGCACTGTGGCATCTTGTTAATAGGTTAGTCCCAGAAAATGCATAAAAGTGATATGAAGTGTATATAAAACATGTAGCAAATGGTATAATATAAGCATGGAACAACAGAAATTATGGATACGTTGGAGACGTATCAAGGACGACCCGGAGATGGTGGCCGCGTACGAGGCCTCCAACCTCAGCCTCGTCGAGGACGAGATCAAGAGGTGGGAGAAGGTAAGGACCGCGGCCGCGGCCCTGATGCCGCCGCCGCCGCCACCGCAGCAGCAGGAGTACGACCCGGACGAGGTCGAGCCGTGGCACTACGCCATGGAACGCGAGCAGGAGCAGGACCTTCCGCCGCCGCCTCCTCTGCCTACCGGCCTCGTTGGCCAGTCCTGGGTCTTTACCGGCGGGAGCTGGGAGGTGCCACCGGAGCAGCAGGAGGCGCCACCGCAGCAGCAGGCGCCACCGGAGCATCTCTGGACCCCGCCACCCTTCATCGTCCTCGACGACTAGGCGGAACCGGCGACGACGACCCCCCTCCCCCCTCCAATGTAATGGCCTTTTTAATGGCCTCCCCCGTTGTGAGCTGTTGGATCAGCAGTATCATGACCACTTCGTGAGCCACATGACCCGGTTGGTGTTACCAACAGGGACTAAAGAAGCACACGTACCCTATATATAGCCCACCTCCCGGAATTCCAGCGTCACTCACTCACTCACACAAAACATTCCACCGTCACTCGGAGAGGCATCTTTGGGCAACCAGCGGCAAGACGTCTCTGATGACCTGCGACCGTTCCAAACGGTTGCAGATCATCAGAGACGTCTTACCGCTGCTTGGATCGAAGTGGTGCTCAAACACAAAACATTCGGGTTCCCTAGCTACGTCCTGCAACCGTTTGGTCGGATCCAAGCAGCGGCAAGACGCTCTGATGATTAGCAACATCCCCAACACTTGTTGCAAATCATCAGAGACGTCTTGCCGCTCTCTGGATCGAAGGCCGATTTGCCGTCTCACGACCACGCGATTGTGTTGGTAAAACTGCAGCTGATTGACATAGTGTTTAGATCTCTCTTCTGAGTTTTCAGGACATAGTTACATAAAAGGTTTAATACATTATTACACATCAGCAACAACATCCCTATCTAGTGTTCACTTTTTCTTCTTGTGTGTCCCTTTCTTCTGATTGCGCCGTAGCCATGGACATTCTTCATCATTTAACACGATGCTTGGGTCAGTTTTCACTTTGAAGGGCAGAATTTCATCAAACTTATTGTAATCTTCTGACATGTCTGTCTTGTCCTCCACTCCCACGATGTTTCTTTTTCCTGAAAGAACTATGTGGCGCTTTGGCTGGTGCGCTTTCATTTTCCTGTTTTCTGTTTTGGTTTAAAATGAAGTATCACATGCGCTTGGTTTTAAATTAAGTACTACATACGCTTAATTTAAAATCAATTCAAAAATTTATAAATCAAGTACTACATGCGCAGTGGATCATTTCACATCACAAAGTTTGATGCTACATCAAAAATTTATAAATTAAGTACTACATTCCGCCACCGCCATACGCTTGATTTCATTGACATGTCTGTCTTGTCCTCCATACTATAAATTATATAAAAGTTTAATAAATTATTACACATCATGAACAACATCCCTATTTAGTCTTCGCTTTTTCTTTTTGTGAGACCCTTTCTTCTGATCGCTCCGTAACCATGGACAAGGGTCTGCATATAACTTGAGACTTGGGTCAGTGGTCACTTTGAAGGGCGGAATTTCATGAAACTTGTCGTAATCTTCTGACATGTCTGTCTTGTCCTCCACTCCCACGATGGTTCTTTTCCCTGAAAGAACTATGTGGCGCTTTGGCTCATCGGCTGATGTATTCACTTCCTTATCTTTTCTTTTTTTTGGCTTGGTAGACATGTCCTTCACATAGAAAACCTGAGCCACATCCTTGGCTAGAACGAATGGTTCGTTGTCGTACGCAACATTCGTGAGATCCACTGTAGTCATTCCGTACAATGGGTCTTCCTTTACCCCGCCGCCTCTCAGGTTGAACCATTTGCACCAGAACAAAGGGACCTTCAAAGAAGGTCCATAGTCAAGTTCCCATATCTGCTCTATGCAACCATAATATGTGACCGTGGCCTCATTCGTGCTCTTATCATCAAAGCGGACACCACTATTTTGGTTGGTGCTCTTTTTATCTTGGGCGTTCGTGTAAAATGTATTCCCGTTTATCTCATACCCTTGGAAAGTCCAAATAGTCGAAGATGGCCCCTTAGACAACAAGAACAGCTCATCTGAGACTGTGTTGTTGTTCAGATGCGTTTCCAACCAACCGCCAAAATTCTCCATGTGTTCCTTTGCAATGGCGGAGTCATCCATCCCCGGGTTGTTAGAGCGTACAATATCCTTGTGCATCTGGATATACGGAGCCACCAAAGTGGAATTATGCAGAACTGTGTAGTGTGCTTTTGTGAAAGAATACCCGTCCCTGCATATGTATGATTTCTTTCCTAGAGTGCCTTCTCCACTTAGTCTCCCCTCATGTCGCGATTCAGGAAGACCAATCGACTTAATGCCGGGAATAAAGTCAACACAAAACTCAATGACCTCCTCTGTTCCATACCCTTTGGAGATGCTTCCTTCTGGCCTAGCACGGTTATGAACATACTTCTTCAACACTCCCATGAACCTCTCAAAGGGGAACATATTGTGTAGAAATACAGGACCCAGAATGTGAATCTCGTCGACCAGGTGTACTAGGAGATGTGTCATAATAGTGAAGAAGGATGGTGGGAACACCAACTCAAAACTAACGAGACATTGAGCCACATCCTTCTGTAACCTTAATAGAGTGGTTGGGCTGATTGACTTCTGCGAAATTGCATTGAGGAACGCACATAGCTGAACAATGGATACTCGAACATTTTCCGGTAGAAGCCCCCGCAATGCAACCGGAAGCAGTTGAGTCATCAGCACGTGGCAGTCATGAGACTTTAGGTTCTGGAACTTTTTCTCTGCCATATTTATTATTCCCTTTATATTCGACGAGAAGCCAGACGGGACCTTCATACTGCTCAGGACTTCAAAAAATATCTCCTTCTCTTCTTTGGTAAGAACGTAGCTAGCAGGACGTAGACGTCCTTTATCCGTCCTCATTGGATGCAGGTTCTTTGGGTCTTTCAAAAGTTGCTGGTCCTCTCGTGCTTCCGGAGTATCTTTTGCCTTCCCATACACGCCCAAGAAGCCTAGCAGGTTCACGCAAACATTCTTCGTCACGTGCATCACGTCGATTGCAGAGCGGACCTTTAGGATTTTCCAATAGGGTAGTTCCCAAAATATAGACTTCTTCTTCCACAGGGGAACGTGGTTGTTAGCGTCCTTCGGAACAGACTGTCCGCCAGGACCCTTTCCAAAGATTACATCTAAATCCTTGACCGCATCATATATATCTTCACCACTTTGGAGGGGTGGCTTCGGCCGGCGATCTTCCTCACCTTTGAAATGCTGCTGCTTGCTTTTCTTTCTTAGGGGATGCTGAGTTGTAAGAAATCGACGATGACCCGGGTACACATTCTTGTTACCTACATATATACTTTCAGTGCTATCTAAACAGTGTGTGCATGCATTGTATCCCTTGTTCGACTGTCCTGAAATGTTACTAAGAGCAGGCCAATCATTGATGGTTACAAACAACAACCCTCGTAGGTTAAATTCCGCTTGTTTGTACTCATCCCACACAGGTACCCCTTCATCACGCCACAACTGTAAAAGTTCATCAACTAATGGCCTCAGGTAGACATCAATGTTGTTACCGGGTTGCTTCGGGCCTTGGATGAGCACTGGCATCATAATGAACTTCCGCTTCATGCACAACCAAGGAGGAAGGTTATAGATACATAGAGTCACAGACTGCTGCTCTGCTCCCCAAAAGGATTAAAGCCATCCGTGCTAAGACCAAACCTTAAGTTCCTTGGGTCACGTGCAAATTCCTTGTACTCTGTATCGATTTTTCTCCACTGCGACCCATCAGCCGGGTGTCTCAACATCTCGTCGCTCTTGCGGTCTTCTTTGTGCCATCGCAACAACTTGGCATGCTCTTTGTTTCTGAACAAACGTTTCAACCGTGGTATTATAGGAGCGTACCACATCACCTTGGCAGGAACCTTCTTCCTGGCGGGCAGGCCCTCAACATCGCCAGGGTCATCTGCTCTGATCTTATACCGCAATGCACCGCATACCGGGCATTCATTCAAATTCTCATACTTCTCACCGCGGTAGAGGATGCAGTCATTAATGCATGCATGTATCTTCTGCACATCTAATCCTAGAGGGCAGATAATCTTCTTTGCTTCATACGCACTCTCGGGCAATTCGTTACCAGCCGGCAGCTTGTCCTTCACTATTTTCAGTAAACTCCCAAATCCCTTGTCAGATAAACCATTCGCTGCCTTCCATTGCAATAATTCCAGTGTGGTACCGAGCTTTGTGTTGCCATCTTCGCAAGTTGGGTACAACTTTGTTTTGTGATCCTCTAACATGCGCTCCAACTTCAACTTCTCAAGTGTAGTTTCTGCTAGGGTATGTGCATCAACGATGACCCCACGTAAATCATCATGTATGATGGGATCATCTGGTACCTCTTCATCATCAGCTTCCCCTGTTGGGTTACCAACATATTCAGGGTACATGTAGTTGTCATCGTTCTCTTCTTCTTCGTTATCTTCCATCATAACCCTTTTTCTCCGTGCTTGGTCCAACAATTATAGCCGGGCATGAAACCAGAAGTTATCAGGTGGAGGTGAATTCTGTCTGTGTTAGGGTAATCCTTCTCATTCCGACATTTCTTGCATGGACAACACATAAAACCATTGGGCCTCTTGTTATCCTTAGCCACATTGAGAAAAGATTGCACGCCATCCATGTACTCTTTAGAGCGTCGGTCAGCGTACATCCACGGATGACTCATCTGCAAATCACGCTAAAACCCATTACGATAAACCAACATAATAGGAAACATATTATATTCATTAATACAAGTTCATCATATTAAAACCAAAGTATAGTAGTGACCAAATGTAATACATAGTTCTCATAAAACATAAATTAATTGAAACTAGAATACAACTATCTAAAGAATTTAAATCCAACAACAAATGCGATCAGAATCGCAACTAAGGTAACTATTGAACCAACAGCATAATGATACCAAGCCTCTTGACTAATGACATATTTTCTAATCTTTCTAAGCTTCAAGCGCATTGCATCCATCTTCATCTCGTGAACAGCGACGACGTCGGTAAGCTCGACCCCGTGAGCATCAACGATGTCGGCAATCTTCAAGTCCAATACCATCTTCTCTTCTAGGCATTGGAGACGAAGATCTTCACTTATCTTCAATTTTGCTTTCAAATCGTTGTTTTCTTTTTAAAAAACTCTACAATAGGGTCGGCTGGAATTTCCGGTTCAACTACCTTCTAAATAAAAATATATCTATGTCAATTTGGTCGGCATGATTGTTATAAACACGAAACAAAATAAATAGTGATAAAAATATACCACATCCGAATCATAGACCGGACGAGGGACGACGGGGACGGATATCAAAACCATGACACTATACATAAAAAACATAAGAAAATTATACAAGAAAAATAATTATGCATTCAAATCATACAAATAATTTTGTAAAATAACAGATAAAAGAAGAGGCTCACCGAGGTAGTGCCGGTCACGGGATGGCGGGGGCTATCGACGGCGGTGAGGACCGAGACGACACTAAAATCCACAAATAATAAATTAATTTGAGCTCAAAATACATAAAAAAATGAACTACCTAGCTTAGGCATTTCATCAAACACCTAGGTAGCACTATAAAAATGAAATGAGCTAAACTTGTATGAAAATGGCTAAAATTCGGCCGCCGGGTGAAAGGATCAAGTGTTGCTAACCCTTGGAGAGATGGGTGCTGTCTATCTTGACAAATCTTGGAAAAAAATGGGGCTACACTTGAGCTTGAGAGAGAAACAATGAGCTTGAGAGTTTAAAATGGTGGCTGGCCCGGGGTGGGAGATGATATAGCGGGACCTCTAGTCCCGGGCTGTACCACGGCCCGGGACGAAAGGTCCACCCTCCTGTCTCCACCCTGCCGCTGACTGCCTCGGTCCCGGGTGGTATCACGGCCCAGAACTAGAGGTGCCCTACAACCCGGGACCCGACCTGCGCAGCGTCGGAGCAGCCGGCCCGGTACTAGTTCCCTCCTCTAGTCCGGGTTCGAACCACGCCCGGGACTAGAGCCCAACACCCCTCTCCACCAAAGCTCCTGTTTCCACTAGTGTTAGTGGTGTCATGTAAGCCTGGGAGAACTTTGGTAGTGTTGAGTTGGTTGTTAGGGGCGCGTGGCGTCTGTAATGGTTTGTTTTGCGCTAAGCTGGTGGTCCCCAGCGTAAACATTTGTAATGCTGTGATGCTTTCTTAATAAAGCGGGGCCTGGGGCCTGTAGTTCTAAAAAAAAAAGATCATTGCTAATTGCAGAAAGTGAGAAAAATGAATGAAGATTGCGTAGAGCGAGATCTAAGTGTAAGCTAGGTAACACCCGCCGACTAAGAAATATACTTGAGAATTCCATTCTTCCTGCCGCACCTGAATACTTTCCCAGCAGTTGAAAATTCGCTGAGCTAGCATTTATCCGTCAGGGGTGTGGCTCCTAAAAATGGTAGTTCATGAAGCCGTCTTAGGTGGCCCCAGGTATCTTCTTTGACTTGATCTTTCCTTTGTTTCGATCACCAACTTATAGAAATGTTTGTGAATAACGGAGGAGATGCGCCTAGAGTCAACAAATCAGAGGCCGCAGCCCGAAATCTATCTCTCCGGCCATTCAAAAGAACTTTTCTTGACCACGTTGTTCCATGTAACCCGAACAAGAGCCCGCCGGAAGATAACATGGTCACTTCCCATAGTCTGCAATCAGAGTTTTTCTATTGAAATTCTACAAATTTAGGTGCATGTTAATAAGTCATAGACAAAGCAACCACATCAACAAGACATTAAGAGTTGTTAACAATGTATGGAGCATGTTTACAGCCCGGTTCCCATGAGTGTTTAGTACTCGTCCCCACATAATATATCGACATAATATAACGTCCAACCTGGTTTGCGCCCGATGATAAAACCGCCAAAAACCAGCTCAGTGTTGCTGATTGTGTCCACATCGGCTTTAGTCTTCACCGTCCATAATTTTTTATGTAAAGTCCTAACAATTTTGTCTAGGCTTTTTTGTTATTAAATTATATACTAGACAAACACATTAACCCCCGCTAAGTATAACTGGTCACAAGCACATAGGAAGCACTAAGGTTAAGCTTAAGAAACAAAATTTAACCCAAACAACACTTACACAAGAAAAATATAGCTAGAAAGGTGCAACAAAGTGCCTTGTATACCAGCCTCTCGACACATGTGCCTAAATGTGGTGTGATATCTAAGATGCGTATTCTTGGCATTGGTCTTAAGAAAAATAGCTATACGACATAATACAACAAACGTGCTCCTTGTTGTCCTCGAGCAGTTCCTCTCCCCTACACGGAGAGCGCGCTGAAGAACAAACGGTGACAACATTTGAAATTCAAAAGGATACAACCTTTCATGTAGGAGGTAACGTCACAACAAGACTTATTCTCAATGTGGTTCTTTATGTCGGCAAGTATTTACTTATCCACAACTGATTGTTGTGTCGGCACAGTCGACTGTAAACTTTGAACTGCGAAATCAAGTGCACCATAAGTTGGCGTATTTCTTGGTACCTCCCATTCCAATTTTAGTTTGAAGAGCATCTCCCATTCCAACTATGTAGTGTTATACATATCAAACTCTTTGTACACAAAGAAGTCTGATGAGAGATATCACAAGTAGGAGGTCTTAGTAAAGTGCAGGCATGTGGAACTAATGTATATATTGGGCTAGGAAGAAGAGCTATTTCTTGTACGATGGTGGTTCTTGTTTAAACAAGGGAGGGTGGTGGGTGCGAATTACCTATCCATCCACCACACTAGTATATAATTTTACAAGAAAAACTAGCTACTCTCAACTTTCATGTGCTTCAATGGAAGCATAGAAAGATATATTTTGAATGATGAGGATTTAGCTCGACAAGTGAGCAAATGAATTTCTCAGTGGCTGGTTTACTGAATGGCAAGGACAAGTGCTAAATTTACTAATTTCATAGCAAGTGAATGTTAAGGATGAGTGAATGAATTACTTAGTTGCTGATTTAACGATAGAAAAAAGAACAACAAAGAATTGAGTATCCTCAACCCATCGATCCAGAACCTTTTGCTAAATTTACTAATTTCTTAGCAAGTGAATGTTAAGGATGAGTGAATGAATTACTTAGTTGCTGATTTAACGATAGAAAAAAGAACAACAAAGAATTGAGTATCCTCAACCCATCGATCCAGAACGTTTTCATTAATCAAAACATGGATTGGATCAATCTCAAATAAGCAGATAAAAAATGAGTTGATCAATCTTTGTTAGTTTGTGGCGGAAGGCTTGGGCGTGCTCCTCTCCGACTACCATAAAAATTACTTTGTAATTGTTGTTGCACGTGAGGAACGCAATGTCGACTGGTAGGCTCATCCTACCTCGCCATTACCCCGTCACCATCACCGGTCTCCCGGGTGCAGTATTATATAATGTGAATTTGAATTTGGCTAATGCAAAACACACACACACACAAAGAAAACGAAAATATTCTGTAACTTATCAATTGGATCATGATCTTGATACACTTCCATCATTATCTAACTAGACGTTTTAGTTTGCAAATTGGGAGCAGGACCACCAAAATTACAAAAACGGCTCAGCCAATGTAAAATTCGCATGATAACTATATCTTCATGTGTATTATTTTATTTATTATTTTTCTTTTGTCCCTGTCAAAAAAATTTGCAAGAAAGACTTCTAGCATAGATTTAGAGAAAAGGTATTTTAAAACAGATATATACTAGAAAGATACCCATGCCTGGCATTGGGAACTTTTTAAACATTTTAGTATAAACGAGTGGACATATGACGCATGCAACAGAAAAGATTCTCGAAAATATGCACGATTTGATTGGCCACAATTGTCGAGAATCTAAATTTAAATGTAGAATATTCGTATATTTAACAATTATAATTGGTGATGTAGAAAATTTTATGGGTAATTTTTTGATAATGTGAATAGTTTGCATATCTATACGGATAGAATATCATTTATAAATGTAGAATGCCATGGATAAATGAATGGCTCAAATAATGTTTTCTATAAGAATGGCTCAAATAATGGATGATGTGGTTCAAGAAATAAATGATGTGTAACTTGCATGTAGTGATTAGTAAATACTAGTGAGAGGAAATGCAGAAAGTGAACACGGAGGCCGAGCTAGGTGTAGCTCTCAGTTTTCCAACAAAAATTGTATCTGCATGTTTTATGTTTCAAAAAATTCGGTTTTTTCCTAAGTGTAGTTAAATGAGATCTACCTGTGCGCAAACTTTCAGTGAACAAATGGCTGTATTTTCCTTGGGCAGAAAAAGACATATAGACATAATTGGATCGGTGAACAGTACACAACCTGAAAAATTCGGAATTTTGTAATATGGATTTTGCCTTGAAAATTTCGGAGTGATAGGTTTGAATTTATCTGCATCTAAGATTTTTCTCCGAATTCTTTAAAGTAGAAAAATATATATCCAGTTTTTTTGGAATGTAGCTCGGTCTCCAATACGCCGCTCTTGAGAAAATGGAGAATTGATTGGCTAATAGAATAACTGATGTGGATATCTTGCATTTTAAGATAGAAGATCATTAATGCCTGTTAGTTGAGTTTTACTCTATAAAAGAAAAAAAAATACTCCCTCGGTTCTAAACTATATGATTTCCATTTGTCGCAATGTGGATATATCTATACTTGTAACATGTTTATATACATCCACATGTAGACAAATATAAGTCATCTAATTTGGAACGGAGTAAGTAGATATAATTTACACGTACAACAAACCACATGATGGTGTTTTTCCATTCTTTTTCGTGCCGAACTTGAGTAAAATACTACTTATAACCAAGGCTACACCTCATTAGGCATTTACCAGTTTGGATTATTGTCATACAACAAAAGGGTCCGTCTACATATTTCCAAATTTCATACAATTAAGATTATTCATTTATATATTCATGTGAATTTCACATGCACCCGTACTAAATCAAAGAATAAAAAACAATCAGAGATTTATTTGGCTCCTGGCTTGTAGTTATCTCATTATTTTAAAAAAATAATCACATTTACAAGTTTTTGAAAATCAGAAATAATTTTGCATGTTGTCAATGATGTATCTCTCACAAACATGTAAAATCTCAATTTGAAACACTATATATTCAGAGCTACTCCCCCTGTTCGATTAGATGATTTTCATTTGTACATGTGAATGTATCTAGACATGTTACAAGTACAAATACATCCACATTTAAATAAATGGAAGTCATCTAATTTAGAACGGAGTGAGTACATAAAAATGAAAAATGTGGATCTGGATATACATACTTCTTCAAAATATATAAAATCATGTCAGTTTTGTGTAGTCTATAATAGAAAAAAGTTCGCATTATGATTTTACATGCTTGTGGAATGCATCATTGACTATATCGAGAATATATTTCGGAATTTTAAAACTTGTAAACATAGTTTGAACAATAAAAACTAAAGAGATTGCTGGAGCCAAGGTGATTTTTCGGTAAAGACTCCATTCCTTTGATCGAAACAGATGAATAGTGCCGCCGAATAAAAATTTCGTTCCTACGAAAACCTGGCACACGGGAAGAGAGGAAGCGAGAATAGAAATATGCTGCGGTGCGTGTACACGCAGCGCCGGTGGGCGCACCGCCGTGGCGGCTTCGTCACCGGCGGCACCGGATGGTCGCAGAAAGCCGGCCCCGCCGCCCTGATGGGCGGGAAGAAGTCGGAGTGGTGGGCGGTGGACGGCGAGCTGCACGAGATCGGGGAGGGCGTGCCGCACCGCGAGCGCTTCGCCATCCCGCGCGACAACCTCCCCAACCGCCGCCGCAAGCAGATGCGCGAGCAGTTCATGCGTCGCACGCGCCTCGTCCTCAAGGACTCGGTAATCACGACCGCACCCAGTAATCCCCCGCCGCCTCCCCACTTCCCCTCGCTTAGCTTGTGGTGCCTCTTCCTCAACCCTAGATTTTCTTTCCTGCCGTTAGGTGTTTTTCTTTTTTGTTGGTACAAATGCTATGATTGCTCGGAGCGAAACCGAATTCGATGAATCATTAGTCGGGTATCCATACAACTGAGAAGGATTCCATTTGGGGGTGGGCGTAGCGTCCACATTTGTGTCCTTTATTCTTTTGGAAATCTTGTTCAGTTTGACAGTGGACTAGTACAGCCTTTCGCATCAGGATTTGGGGGTGAAGTTCAGTGTAATTGCCTATTTTTTTTATTTCTGTATGAAAGTTTGTAGTTGAGCTTCAATGATGCAAATGATTTCTGCTGATTTTAGTACAGAGAAATTCGTTTGATATGCTAGTTTGGCTAGCTCCTGTAATGGGTAACTGCAGTCAGTAATCAGGTGCTTAGTTAAAACAATTAATAACTGCAAGTCTGTAACCATTTGATAAATAAAGGGGAACTCTTTCCTCCATGTACACTTGTTGATATGCAAAATTTTGACACTATTAGCAGATTTCAGATATCACCATTGACTTCCATATTTGGAGACTTAACCATCACAATTTTTCAGGAACATGAAACTTGGTGCAAACAATATATGGAACTGTACCAAGAACTTAGAGAGAACTGGGAACGGTTGTACTGGGATGAAGGTTATTCAAAAAGATTGCTGAAGATCGCACTAATTATGACTCCGCTGAAGAAGATGATCTAGACTTTTCACCATACAGGTAGCAGATCCTGAATAGTTTTATAATTATTTTCACACTGATGAACAAATTGGGTACCTCAAGTTTGGATAATAGGCCACTTTGGCCCCTGATGTTTCCAGTTTGTGCTAATCACAGAACCATTAGATAACATGGCGATGGCCATGCCACAACAGCAACTGTTATCTCCTAGTGCCTAAGTTCATGTCAGCTAATTTATCTGTTGAACTTTCGAGGGAGCCTAGGTTGACATCATTTCTATCTGTGGCTGATCTTCGCTCCAAGTGTTGGAATATGTTTACATTGCCAGGAAGAAGGAACTTTGAAAGATCCAAATATCAGTTCCCATGTTCCATTTATGTGCTGATCATCATGGGTGCCTGGCCTTATAAGAGAGCCAGGAAAAAATCGGTTCTGAGTTGGATGACAATGTGGCTGTTTATGGCATCTCAGGGATGTGTTTAGCCAAAACACAAGTATCTTGGATTTAACTGGCCTTCGTTTGAACTTCATGAATGCTTTGCTTCTCTGAGTAATGAAAAATGTGCACATGCTGTTTGCACATTCACATACTTTTCCTTTTAGCTAAACTTGAAGATCAACTTGGCCATAAATCTTTGATTTCCATATCTACTACCTCCGTTCACTATTATAAGACATTTAGATATTTAAATTTAGACTAGATAGGGACCAAAATGATTGAATCTACACACTAAAATACTTCTAGATAGTACATGCATTTTTGAAAAAAAGCTAAAAGGTCTTATAATAGTGAACGGCTGGAGTATCTATTTTGATTTTCTTTTTCAGAACATATACCAAGTTTTTCTTAAATGTTGTCTTTTGATAAATATCTTGTAGACCTACAAACTTTGTCCTTTCCTCTCATTGTTCGTTTATTACAGGTTCCAAATGTTTAGCAATCTTTTCAACTAGTCACACTCATGGTAGATGAGTAAGTTACTGTCGCGAACAGATCTTGATTGAAGTGGTCTCATATATATTATTTTATTGCAGCCGGAGAAGGAGTTCCAGCATAGAGCCCAACAAGGTATCTATCTGCTCTTTGTACTGTTCATAATGTTTACTTGTCATTTCGTTATGCACAGGAACTTGAATGTTATAGTGCAGGCTGAGGATGAATGTATGCTAATACTGTGGGCTTTTCTTATATTCTTCACAAATTGCACTCCGCTAGTACTCAAGCTGACAGAACTGTTAGAAAAAGCTGAGTAAAGGTGTTTCAGCTTATTATTTAGGCTTAAACCAGAAGCTCTTTAAGCTGGCAGTGGGAAAAGTATATAAGCTGAGACCGGACCTAACTATTGGAGAAAACTGGGTCGTTTCAGTGAATTGTTTTGTCTTACACCAGAAGCTCTTTAAGCTGTCAGAGGGAAAGCCGACTCCTTTTGTTGGGAATGTGTGGGAAAGGGAACTTCATTTTGTGCTTTTGTTTGGGCATCTTAACTTGGTAGCAAACAGCAGGTACTATCTGATGTGGGAACAGTACTAGTGCTCTGTTTGTTGGCTGAGTCCTGACCATGTACTATCTACTGGAAGTGCTTCCTGAAAGTATCATATAACCACATGCTACCTGGATTTTGCCATAATTGATCCAAATCTAGCATGAACCATTAAAGAAAACAGAAACCTGCAGTGTACTTTCTTACATCCTCTCCTACCTTTACTGTGATATGCTCCAGCTTCGGGTGATTTGAGGCTTAGGGATAGGGGTGTCTTATCTCCATGAACTTTTGAACTCTCCAATGTGATGAGGTAGCTGGTCTAGGAATGCAGATGGTGAATGATAACAGAGCAAATGCCCAGCCAGAGTTCTGAAGATAACCACAGCTCTTAGCAAAGGAGAGTCCACTAGATAGGCTTCAACAGGCTGAAGCCTGCCCTCCAAAAAATGAAAACGAAAATTTACTACTACTAATCTTGTCCAGCCCATTAGCTAAAGTCCCCAGCCCATCTAATTCTACACACACGCACAGGTCAGGCAGCAACGTGCTTCCCCGTCCCTGCTCAGTAGCTTGTCTGCTCGCACACGCATAGGTTAAACTGCAGCCGCCACCCGCCGGCGTCTCGAACTCTCGAAGACCAACGGTCGTTCGTCCGTCTGAGGAGGGGGAGCCATGGCTAGCTGGTGGAGACGGTAATTTCTGGAGAGCCGCACCAGCAGGCAGCAGCCACGCCCACGCGCGGACGCGCCCACGCTGCCAGTCCAACCCTAGCGGCCGCGCCGCCGGCGGGGAAAGTTGGGCGGGGACTGGAGGAGCGCGCCGGCCTGCCGGGATGCCGAGTGGTAGAGGACACACGCTAGACACTGCGCGCCAGAGAAAGGCTAGGACCTGTGAGGCTGTGCGCATCGCATCGGCAATCTTGTAAATATGCAATGCTTTGTTCATTTTGGTTCAGTCCTCCAAGTTTATTTTGCTACTTGCCTATCGTAAATTACTGCTCCCTCCAAGTTTACTGCTCCCTCCGTCCGATAGTGAAAAATGAACTGGGCACCTACAAAATACAAATCACGGTGCACATTGCGACAGATTTTGATCAGAGGGAGTAGTTCATTTGTTCTTGTAGTGTTAATTGATTTATGTCCAATATACTTTATTTCCAGATTTGCAAAAAAGAAGAGAAAGAATATGTAATTTGTTTTCAGATTTATGTCGAAAGTAATTTGGGTTCAACTTTGGAGGTTTTGTACAATGGCATCAGTAACAAGCAATGCCAGAAACCATTGGTTTTGCCTTTTTGTTGTTGCTTCTCTATTACCGGATGTATTAGCGTGTGAATGGTATGCTTTTGACTTGAAACTTTGTGGTATATTTATCTTAAATAATTTCATGCCTTAGATAATGACTATGTTTCTTTTAAAACAACGTTTAGTTTACTCGTTGTTAATTTTCAGCCCACCCTCCAAATAATTCCTAGACTCGCCGTTGGCTCTTAGGACCTGCCAAACTCCCCACATAGAAACATAATTAATAGGGTTAATCTATGAGTTATCTTGTGTTGAAACGAGTGAAGGAATTGACATGAGCAAAGTGACCATGTTTCACTCCCATGGTATGCTGTTGTTCCTTCTTTAAAAGCTGCTACTCATGTAGTTTTCTTTGGTTCGGCCTCCTTCTGTGACCTGAGTATATGTGAGCACCTACAATCAAACAAACATTGAGCAGCACCTTTTTTCAAGTGTTTAGAGCCAAATCAATATGCTTAGTTTTCATTGTGCATTGCTGACGTTTATGTTTGGCTATGTCCAGCTGCTGTGGGTTCATCAGTTGGAACATATGACTGGTATTTGGGCACACAACTTCGTGAATATCATGAGAGTTACTGGGCAAATCTGAAGTTGAATTAGCAGGCTATTTGAACATTGGATTAACTGTTAGTACATTGTTGCACCTCAGTTACATGGACAATTACCTTGTTAAATTTGAAAACTAGGTAGTTTGAACTTCCATCAGGTTGTGGATGTATGATGTTGCTTGTGTGGAATAGTGGGTAAGATTGGCTCTGCACACCACTGTATATCTTGTGAAATTTGTGTGCTTCCTTTCTCTGGGTCTTCCATTTATCCTCAGTTCTCTAAGAGTATATTTAGTGTAAGTTAGTCTGAGGCATGCATCTATCACAGATGTTGTCAGTAACAAGTTTGTACTGCAGGACTTTGGTTCTGCAGAGAGCAGACAGGGTGAAACATGGGAAAGGGTTACTCAAATTCGTGACAAGTTTGAGTATGACAGAGAAAGGAGAATGAGAGAACGAGGTAAATATCATGTCTTGGTGCTGGATTATTTGGTTTATTCTGTCATTTTTTATTGATTGCATAAAGTTGTATTGTTCTTGCTAAATCTGTTGCGAATAACCTGTACGAAACACTGTATATTCCTTTTGCTCTGTTAGGTAGCGTTGCCATGGTTTACAAAGCGTCCGCTTCAGGACGCCTAGGCGACGCTTAGGCGTCAAAGCGCCCCCCCTCCGCTTTGGAAAAATGACCGCTTTGGGCGCTTTAAGCGCCAAAGCGCCCGCTTAGGCGTCGCTTAAGCGCCAAAGCGCCCCCCCATCGCTTTGAGGACGCTTCACGCTTTGTAAACCATGAGCGTTGCATATAAAGTTTTGTGGGTGTTCCTTTCTTGGATCTTTTGTATGCCAGCGTGTGTTTATCTATTCACCTCACTTATCTGCCTTCTCCCTGTGATGCAGCGTTTGCTCCCATGAATATGGAGAACAATTTTGGCCAGCATAATTCGAGAGTCAGAAACCAGAATGATTCAGGTCTTGCCTCTACAAACATAGAGCACAACTCTTCTCTGCATGGTAGAGATTTCGTGAATCAAGCTGGTCGGAGCTTCCGACACGACCCAAGCTCCAGAAATCAGCCCGATTCAAATTTCAGAAACGAATCAAGTCTCAGGAATCAGCAATATCCAAATTTTCGAAACCAACATGATGGAAATAATAAATGGTTTGGGGACCGCAAGTTCTAGCCATGATCTTTCATTGTTGCATAGACAGTAAGGTGGTGCATGATTAAGCGAGTTCTTTATGCTTACTGATTTGCACCTTTGGAATGAAAAGAAAAATGAATGAGAAGTGAGAAATGCTTTTAAGTTCACTAGTGTAGTAGAAGTACTATTGTTTATCCTTTGTCAAGATGGGAAGATTGTAAGATTTTGGGTGTTGTCCAAAATAGTCTTCGACAATTCTATAACATTTCCATGCTGATTATGAAGAGAATTGCGATGCACTTATACTTTCCTGCTCTTTTATGAGGGGTCAGTGTCACCCTAATGTTTGATATCGTGCGTGCAAGAATATATCAAATCGCTGTTAATGCCTGCTTCTCCTTGGCATTATAGGACGGAGCTGAATGGTGGAGAGGCTCACCGTTTATACTTTTAGAATCTTCAACAAAATTATTCCCATTTATTTACTCCTTGAATAAGAAGTTAAGAGATGATCACTGTTGTCTTCTATGGACTATCCAAACTGGCTTCTATCTGGACCGGATGCTTACTGCCTTACTGGTGACTCTAAAAGCCGGTCAACGGTGTAGTGGTGTACGTTAAACCGGCTTTTGCACCTGTTAGCAATAAATTTGTCATTTCTGACCAACACATTTCGATGGCCGTAAAGCTGGTCACGACAGGGGTATAAACGCCCGTCAGTGGCATTGTATTTTGTGACTGCTAGTGTGTCTTGCTGCTCTAGTTTGATTTCTTAGCCCCTCATGGGACTGGCGGAGAGGGAGTAGACCTCAAGGGTACATAAGGGGACATATCAAGAGCAAGACAAGAGGAGGAAATGGGGTACAGCTCCGAAGGTGGTCGCGTTGACAAATGATGGTCCATTTATCACATTGTACTTGTACCTCTTAAGCACCGGAATACCAGGGTGCGTAGCCACGCAGCAAACGCGCATCATTGCAACGCTGTATCGGCATGTCTTGTCTCCATCCCCGTCGATCTCCCCAAGCGGACCGCTCCGTCGTGCCATGCATGAAACGATCGAAAAGACGGCCCATCACTTGCACATCACTATCTCAATCCAAAACTGCCTGTTGATCTGACGAGACCTCCGTCTTTTCAAGCTGTCTCCACTGCGGACCACGAACGAATTTTTTGTCTGTCAAGTACGATAGCTACCCACGGGTGCAAACAAAACGAAGCAGGGTGCATGTTTCATCATTTGGTGCATATCCACAGCTTGGCTTGTCCGGTCTGCATGGCAGAGATGTCGTGGAGCGGCTTGTCCGGGACGTCGGCTGTCCCAGCCGTTGTCAGAGTAGCTCTCTCTGCTGCTGCCGCTTCTCGTGCCCCATGCCTTCTCCCCTCTCTCTATGACGTTGCTGCTGAGCTCAGTCGCACGGCTCCATCATAATTCCCTTGACAACACTCTAGCTCAGTCCAAACCAGTGGCGAGACCTCCGCTCTTGGCTAGTGCTGGTGCTTCTGCGTCGCGACAAACGTACGGCGAGATCTGCGGTGGCGTCAAAAAGCAGGCCATAGATAAACCCTCGATCTCCTCCTCGGATGCCTCTACAGGAGCAAGGAGGCGAGCAGGGCCGGAAAGTGGCAGTAACACTACTGTAGTACAGAACGTTCGGTAGTACAGAACGTTCAGTCAAAGTCACGGACCATGGATGGCGCTAGATCTGTGGTGGCGTAAAAAAAGTAGGTTATAGATACGCCTCGATTTCCTCCTCGTATGCCTGGTACGTAGGAGCAAGGAGGAGAGCAGAGCGCCGGAACGTGGCTGTAAAACTTTTTGCATGAGAATAAAAAAAGTAGAGTCGTTGGAATTAAAATGTGTTGTTGGAAGCAGTGCTCGTTTACAGAGACTACGGTCATGCTCTAGTAGTACTTCTCTCAGCTGCACGAAAATTACAGTCCACCGTACCGTTTACGTTAGCACAATATGTCAATATAGTATTGTATGGTTGAAAGTTGAAACCCCAACTCCCTTTTTTTCTTGACATGAAAACCAGATAAAGTGTGTGGTCTTTTTGAATGTCAGTCGTTTTGTCTCGGGTGAAATAAAGCTTGCGTTGGAAATCTGTATGGTGATCGATCCATGGCGTAGGCAGCACCAAGCAGCAGCAGGCTGTGAGTTGATGTGATGGGACCACGGCATCACCACTCGCCAGAGTTTCCCCCCTTCTCATACTGTACGTACTGTGCAGGCCACTGGTACTACGGCAAACGGGAAAAGAGAGCAAGGCGAAGCAGTCTTTGACAACGCCTGTTGGTTTCCTCCGCTTTTCACGGACGTCACTCTCACCAGGTTGAAAGACAAGAATATTAATCGACGGATCAACGCATGCATGCTAGGGCTGATGCCCAAAGCTCCACACACATAATGACGACAATGGAAACCTCTCCTTGGACAGAGATAGAGGAGACAATCGCGAGAGAAGGAACTGCTTCTGCTTACACACAGGAAATGCAGACACACTTGTGCAGCGGTGCAGGCACGGTACAATACAGCAAAAACTTCACATATGGGCTAGCTAGCTCCCTACACGTTTCTATGCAAGCTTGCAAAGAAGATCTTCCGTCCATTACCACAAGCAAAGAAAAGGCTGGCTAGCTAGCTACTACTCCAATCGATCTCGACGCATCAAAAAAATCCCGTCAAATCGATACAGAGGCCATCATTGCGGTTACAACCTTCAGATCGATCGCATCACTCCACCAGGTGATTCGACAATTAATGGACTAGTAGTAGTATAAAGTAGAAACTGAGCTTGCATAGAAACGTGTAGGGAGCTAGCTAGCCCACTGCCCCTCTGTGTGTGCAGTTCATGCATGCCTCGATCTGTGAAGCCACGCCTAGGGTTCAGTTAGTAGACACAACAGGGTGCGTAGCCACGCAGCAAACGCGCATCATTGCAACGCTGTATCGGCATGTCTCGTCTCCATCCCCGTCGATCTCCCCAAGTGGAACGCTCCGTCGTGCCATGCATGAAACGATCAAAAAGACGGGCCATCACTTGCACATCACTCTATCTCAATCCAAAACTGCATGTTGATATGACGAGACCTCCGTCTTTTCAAGCTGTCTCCACTGCGTACCACAAACGAATTTCTTGTCTGTCAAGTACGATAGCTACCCACGGGTGCAAACAAAATGAAGCAGCGTGCATGTTTCATCAGTTGGTGCATATCCACAGCTTGGCTTGTCCGGTCTGCATGGCAGAGATGTCGTGGAGCGGCTTGTCCGGGACGTCGGCTGTCCCAGCCGTTGTCGGAGTAGCTCTCTCTGCTGCTGCCGCTTCTCGTGCCCCACGCCTTCTCCCCTCTATGACGTTGCTGCAGAGCTCAGTCGCACGGCTCCATCATAATTTCCTTGACAACACTCTAGCTCAGTCCAAACCGGTGGCGAGACCTCCGCTCTTGGCTAGTGCTGCTGCTGCTTCTGCGTCGCGACAAACGTACGGCGAGATCTGCGGTGGCGTCAAAAAGCAGGCCATAGATAAACCCTCGATCTCCTCCTCGGACGCCTCTACAGGAGCAAGGAGGCGGGCAGGGCGGAAAGTGGCAGTAACACTACAGTAGTACAGAACGTTCGGTAGTACAGAACGTTCGGTCAAAGTCACGCACCATGGATGGCGCTAGATCTGTGGTGGCGTAAAATAAAGTAGGTTATAGATACGCCTCGATTTCCTCCTCGTACGCCTGGTACACAGGAGCAAGGAGGAGAGCAGAGCGCCGGAACGTGGCAGTAAAACTTTTTGCATGAGAATAAAAAAAGTAGAGTCGTTGGAATTAAAATGTGTTGTTGGAAGCAGTGCTCGTTCACAGAGACTACGGTCATGCTCTAGTAGTATTTCTCTCAGCTGCACGAAAATTACAGTCCACCGTACCGTTTACGTTAGCACAATATGTCGATATATATAGTATGGCTGAAAGTTGAAACCCCAACTCCCTTTTTTTCTTGACATGAAAACCAGATAAAGTGTGTGGTCTTTTTGAATGTCAGTCGTTTTGTCTCGGGTGAAATAAAGCTTGCGTTGGAAATCTGTATGGTGATCGAGCCATGGCGTAGGCAGCACCAAGCAGCAGCAGGCTGTGAGTTGATGTGATGGGACCACGGCATCACCACTCGCCAGAGTTTCCCCCCTTCTCATACTGTACGTACTGTGCAGGCCACTGGTACCACGGCAAGCCGGAAAAGAGAGCAAGGCGAAGCAGTCTTTGACAACGCCTGTTGGTTTCCTCCGCTTTTCACGCACGTCACTCTCACAAGGTTGAAAGACAAGAATATTAATCGACGGATCAACGCATGCATGCTAGGGCTGATGCCCAAAGCTCCACACACATAATGACGATAGTGGAAACCTCTCGGACAGAGATAGAGGACACAATCGCGAGAGAAGGAACTGCTTCTGCTTACACACAGGAAATGCAGACACACTTGTGCAGCGGTGCAGGCACGGTACAATACAACAAAAACTTCACATATGGGCTAGCTAGCTCCCTACACGTTTCTATGCAAGCTTGCAAAGAAGATCTTCCGTCCATTACCACAAGCAAAGAAAAGGCTGGCTAGCTAGCTACTACTCCAATCGATCTCGACGCATCAAAAAAATCCTGTCAAATCGATACAGAGGCCATCATTGCGGTTACAACCTTCAGATCGATCGCATCACTCCACCAGGTGATTCGACAATTAATGGACTAGTAGTAGTATAAAGTAGAAACTGAGCTTGCATTGAAAAGTGTAGGGAGCTAGCTAGCCCATTGCCCCTCTGTGTGTGTAGTTCATGCATGCCTCGATCTGTGCAGACACGCCTAGGGTTCAGTTAGTAGACACAGCAGGGTGCGTGTAGCCACGCACCAAACGCGCATCATTGCAACGCTGTATCGGCATGTCTCGTCTCCAACCCTGTCGATCTCCCCAAGCGGACCGCTCCATCGTGCCAGGCATGAAACCATCAAAAAGACGGCCCATCACTTGCACATCACTCTATCACAATCCAAAACTGCCTGTTGATATGAGGAGACCTCCGTCTTTTCAAGCTGTCTCCACGCGGACCACGAACGAATTTCTTGTCTGTCAAGTACGATAGCTACCCACGGGTGCAAACAAAACGAAGCAGGGTGCATGTTTCATCATTTGGTGCATATCCACAGCTTGGCTTGTCCGGTCTGCATGGCAGAGATGTCGTGGAGCGGCTTGTCCGGGACGTCGGCTGTCCCAGCCGTTGTCGGAGTAGCTCTCTCTGCTGCTGCCGCTTCTCGTGCCCCACGCCTTCTCCCCTCTCTCTATGACGTTGCTGCAGAGCTCAGTCGCACGGCTCCATCATAATTCCCTTGACAACACTCTAGCTCAGTCCAAACCGGTTGCGAGACCTCCGCTCTTGGCTAGTGCTGCTGCTGCTTCTGCGTCGCGACAAACGTACGGCAAGATCTGCGGTGGCGTCAAAAAGCAGGCCATAGATAAACCCTCGATCTCCTCCTCGGACGCCTCTACAGGAGCAAGGAGGCGAGCAGGGCCGGAAAGTGGCAGTAACACTACTGTAGTACAGAACGTTCGGTAGTACAGAACGTTCGGTCAAAGTCACGCACCATGGATGGCGCTAGATCTGTGGTGGCGTAAAATAAAGTAGGTTATAGATACGCCTCGATTTCCTCCTCGTACGCCTGGTACACAGGAGCAAGGAGGAGAGCAGAGCGCCGGAACGTGGCAGTAAAACTTTTTGCATGAGAATAAAAAAAGTAGAGTCGTTGGAATTAAAATGTGTTGTTGGAAGCAGTGCTCGTTCACAGAGACTACGGTCATGCTCTAGTAGTATTTCTCTCAGCTGCACGAAAATTACAGTCCACCGTACCATTTACGTTAGCACAATATAACAATATAGTATAGTATGGCTGAAAGTTGAAACCCCAACTCCCTTTTTTTCTTGACATGAAAACCAGATAAAGTGTGTGGTCTTTTTGAATGTCAGTCGTTTTGTCTCGGGTGAAATAAAGCTTGCGTTGGAAATCTGTATGGTGATCGAGCCATGGCGTAGGCAGCACCAAGCAGCAGCAGGCTGTGAGTTGATGTGATGGGACCACGGCATCACCACTCGCCAGAGTTTCCCCCCTTCTCATACTGTACGTACTGTGCAGGCCACTGGTACTACGGCAAGCCGGAAAAGAGAGCAAGGCGAAGCAGTCTTTGACAACTCCTGTTGGTTTCCTCCGCTTTTCACGCACGTCACTCTCACAAGGTTGAAAGACAAGAATATTAATCGACGGATCAACGCATGCATGCTAGGGCTGATGCCCAAAGCTCCACACACATAATGACGACAGTGGAAACCTCTCCTCGGACAGAGATAGAGGAGACAATCGCGAGAGAAGGAACTGCTTCTGCTTACACACAGGAAATGCAGACACACTTGTGCAGCGGTGCAGGCACGGTACAATACAACAAAAACTTCGCATATGGGCTAGCTAGCTCCCTACACGTTTCTATGCAAGCTTGCAAAGAAGATCTTCCGTCCATTACCACAAGCAAAGAAAAGGCTGGCTAGCTAGCTACTACTCCAATCGATCTCGACGCATCAAAAAAATCCTGTCAAATCGATACAGAGGCCATCATTGCGGTTACAACCTTCAGATCGATCGCATCACTCCACCAGGTGATTCGACAATTAATGGACTAGTAGTAGTATAAAGTAGAAACTGAGCTTGCATAGAAACGTGTAGGGAGCTAGCTATCCCACTGCCCCACTGTGTGTGCAGTTCATGCATGCCTCGATCTGTGCAGCCACGCCTATGGTTCAGTTAGTAGACACAGCAGGGTGCGTAGCCACGCAGCAAACGCGCATCATTGCAACGCTGTATCGGCATGTCTCGTCTCCATCCTCGTCGATCTCCCCAAGCGGATCGCTCCATCGTGCCATGCATGAAACGATCAAAAAAACGGCCCATCACTTGCACATCACTCTATCTCAATCCAAAACTGCCCTGTTGATATGACGAGACCTCCGTCTTTTCAAGCTGTCTCCACTGCGGACCACGAACGAATTTCTTGTCTGTCAAGTACGATAGCTACCCACGGGTGCAAACAAAACGAAGCAGGGTGCATGTTTCATCATTTGGTGCATATCCACAGCTTGGCTTGTCCGTAGATCTGGAAGTGGATATCTGTAGACCATGGACTTTGGACCTAAAATTTATTGGACCTAGTTGGATTGGGCTTCGCTAGACATGGATCTGCATGGACAAATGATCCAATGGCGATGGACAGGCTTTGGACATGAGAATAGGATAGTCCAAGGTCCAATGGATGTCTCTTGCAGCTTCACGTGGCTGTGTACATCGTTGTTCCCGTGTATTACATAGGCATACGTCGTTGTTGATGTGTATATTTTTTTTTGAGATGACGTGTATATTTATTAGTAGTACAGTAGTACTAGAGAATCTATCAGCGGAACGCTACATCGTGTACGTACGTGACACGGTGACAGTTAAAGTATCGATCGATCAGCGGAGCTACATCGTGTACGTACGTGACAGCTAACTTCTGTATGTGCGTGATGACTAAGCCCTATTGGGCCTTGGATATCCATTTGTTATAGTTGCTTGGATTGGACGGACTTGGATACTAAGCAATTAATTATGGATTGGACATGGATCACATCATATTTAGCTGGACATTAGTTGAACTTGTCGGTTGTGGACTTGGACTCTAATCCAATTCCAGGTTGTAGACACAGCAGGGTGCGTAGCCACGCAGCAAACACGCATCATTGCAACGCTGTATCGGCATGTCTCGTCTCCATCCCCGTCGATCTCCCCAAGCGGACCGCTCCGTCGTGCCATGCATGAAACGATCGAAAAGACGGCCCATCACTTGAACATCACTCTATCTCAATCCAAAACTGCCTGTTGATATGATGAGACCTCCGTCTTTTCAAGCTGTCTCCACTGCGGACCACGAACGAATTTCTTGTCTATCAAGTACGATAGCTACCCACGGGGGCAAACAAAACGAAGCAGGGTGCATGTTTCATCATTTGGTGCATATCCACAGCTTGGCTTGTCCGGTCTGCATGGCAGAGATGTCGTGGAGCGGCTTGTCCGGGACGTCCCAGCCGTTGTCGGAGTAGCTCTCTCTGCTACTGCCGCTTCTCGTGCCCCACGCCTTCTCCCCTCTCTGTATGACGTTGCTGCAGAGCTCAGTCGCACGGCTCCATCATAATTCCCTTGACAACACTCTAGCTCAGTCCAAACCGGTGGCGAGACCTCCGCTCTTGGCTACTGCTGCTGCTTCTGCGTCGCGACAAACGTACGTCGAGATCTGCGGTGGCGTCAAAAAGCAGGCCATAGATAAACCCTCGATCTCCTCCTCGGACGCCTCTACAGGAGCAAGGAGGCGAGCAGGGCCAGAAAGTGGCAGTAACACTACTGTAGTACAGAACGTTCGGTAGTACAGAACGTTCGGTCAAAGTCACGGACCATGGATGGCGCTAGATCTGTGGTGGCGTAAAAAAAGTAGGTTATAGATACGCCTCGATTTCCTCCTCGTACGCCTGGTACACAGGAGCAAGGAGGAGAGCAGAGCGCCGGAACATGGCAGTAAAACTTTTTGCACGAGAATAAAAAAAGTAGAGTCGTTGGAATTAAAATGTGTTGTTGGAAGCAGTGCTCATTTACAGAGACTACGGTCATGCTCTAGTAGTAATTCTCTCAGCTGCACGAAAATTACAGTCCACCGTACCGTTTACGTTAGCACAATATGTCAATATAGTATTGTATGGTTGAAAGTTGAAACCCCAACTCCCTTTTTTTCTTGACATGAAAACCAGATAAAGTGTGTGGTCTTTTTGAATGTCAGTCGTTTTGTCTCGGGTGAAATAAAGCTTGCGTTGGAAATCTGTATGGTGATCGAGCCATGGCGTAGGCAGCACCAAGCAGCAGCAGGCTATGAGTTGATGTGATGGGACCACGGCATCACCACTCGCTAGAGTTTCCCCCCTTCTCATACTGTACGCACTGTGCAGGCCACTGGTACTACGGCAAACGGGAAAAGAGAGCAAGGCGAAGCAGTCTTTGACAACGCCTGTTGGTTTCCTCTGCTTTTCACGCACGTCACTCTCACAAGGTTGAAAGACAAGAATATTAATCGACGGATCAACGCATGCATGCTAGGGCTGATGCCCAAAGCTCCACACACATAATGACGACAGTGGAAACCTCTCCTTGGACAGAGATAGAGGAGACAATCGCGAGAGAAGGAACTGCTTCTGCTTACACACAGGAAATGCGGACACCCTTGTGCAGCGGTGCAGGCACGGTACAATACAACAAAAACTTCACATATGGGCTAGCTAGATCCCTACACGTTTCTATGCAAGCTTGCAAAGAACATCTTCCGTCCATTACTAAAAGCAAAGACAAGGCTGGCTAGCTAGCTACTACTCCAATCGATCTCGACGCATCAAAAAAATCCTGTCAAATCGATACAGAGGCCATCATTGCGGTTACAACCTTCAGATCGATCGCATCACTCCACCAGGTGATTCGACAATTAATGTTCTAGTAGTAGTATAAAGTAGAAACTGAGCTTGCATAGAAACGTGTAGGGAGCTAGCTAGCCCACTGCCCCTCTGTGTGTGCAGTTCATGCATGCCTCGATCTTTGCAGCCACGCCTAGGGTTCAGTTAGTAGACACAACAGGGTGCGTAGCCACGCAGCAAACGCGCATCATTGCAACGCTGTATCGGCATGTCTCGTCTCCATCCCCGTCGATCTCCCCAAGCGGACCGCTCCGTCGTGCCATGCATGAAACGATCGAAAAGACGGCCCATCACTTGCACATCACTCTATCTCAATCCAAAACTGCCTGTTGATATGACGAGACCTCCGTCTTTTCAAGCTGTCTCCACTGCGGACCACGAACGAATTTCTTGTCTGTCAAGTACGATAGCTACCCACGGTGCAAACAAAACGAAGCAGGGTGCATGTTTCATCATTTGGTGCATATCCACAGCTTGGCTTGTCCGTAGATCTGGAAGTGGATATCTGTAGACCATGGACTTTGGACCTAAAAGTTATTGGACCTAGTTGGATTGGGCTTCGCTGGACATGGATCTGCATGGACAAATGATCCAATGGCGATGGACAGGCTTTGGACATGAGAATAGGATAGTCCAAGGTCCAATGGATGTCTCTTGCAGCTTCACGTGTACGTTGTTCCCGTGTATTACATAGGCATACGTCGTTGTTGACGTGTATATTTTTTTTTGAGATGACGTGTATATTTATTAGTAGTACAGTAGTACTAGAGAATCTATCAGCTACACCGTGTACGTACGTGACACGGTGACAGTTAAAGTATTGATCGATCAGCGGAGCTACATCGTGTACATACGTGACAGCTAACTTCTGTACGTGCGTGATGACTAAGCCCTATTGGGCCTTGGATATCCATTTGTTATAGTTGCTTGGATTGGACGGACTTGGATACTAAGCAATTAATTATGGATTGGACATGGATCACATCATATTTAGCTGGACATTAGTTGGACTCGTCGGTTGTGGACTTGGACTCTAATCCAATTCCAGGTTTAATGGAATCCCGTAACAAGAACAGCCCGCGCGGCGAGCGTGAGAGCATTTTATGGCTTGATAGGGACGATATGCACTGACGAAGGTTAGCACGCATGAAAGCTGCCAAGTACTCTGCGGGAACTCGTCAAGTTGCCACTTGCCATCGTAGCTAGCTTGCCATCGTAGCTTGGCCCAGGATACCTGCCACTTGCCATCGTAGCTAGCTTGCCATCGTAGCTTGGCCCACGGACGCAGATACAGATACAGAGTCTCCGAACCTCGATCGCCCCCTTCTCTGAACGTGTACCACAAACGTGCAAAAGAATGTTCTTGGGAAATGGGAAGACACCCGGATGTCCGACTTGGAGCTCCGGGTTATTTTTCTGGTCATTACAGTAAATACTAGATGTGTCCGTAAAAAGGTTCGGAGACTCTGTATCTGCGTCTTGGCCCAGGATACTAGACCGTTCTGATGTTGGGGCCGTGGCGAGTCATATCAAAAGGCTCGCCTCCGGCTTTTCAACATGTTCTTTCAGGCACGAAGAAACGTGCAATGAATGTGGCTGCTCACTTGTTAGCTCGTTTTAGTGGTCTTGAGTTCTGTAATTTTTTATTTGATGTTCTTCCGGAGCATATTGGGAAAGTACTTTGTAATGATGTTATTTGATCAATAAAGTGCCACATTCGTGTAGAAGAAAAAAGAGATGATCAGGGTTGTATTCTCTGGTCCAATCCAAACGAAACCCCATGGGGACCTGATGCTTACCGGTGCCTATTAAACCGGCTTTGCGCCCGCCAGCAACAACTTTGTCATTTGTGACCAGCACGTTCCGATGGCCGCAAAGCTTTTCACGACATGGGTTTAAGCGTTCGTCGGCGGCATTGTACTTTTTTCTACTGTGTGTCTTGCTGCTCTAGTTTGGTACATCAAGAGCAAGACAAGAGGAGGAAATGGGGTAGAGCAATCGTATTGACAAATGTTGTTACCATTATCACATTATACTTGTACCTCTCAAGCACCAGATTACCATGAGCAAATTACCCAGGACCAACCATTGCATGCCCAGATGGTACATGTAAGACATCCTTTCAAGCAGGGCCCCATGCTGTACCAGATCATCTATGTCACCGTCAGGTTCTGAACATCACTGCTTGCCATCATCCCGCCTCTTGTCGCTGTCAGTCTGTCATCGATTGCGCAATGTCCAAAGGCGGCAACAGAGTCCTCTTTGACAACACGTAGAGATGCACTATAGGAGGGAAGTATTTCCAGATGCCTCACATTTCCAACATTCTCCAAGCACGCGTCTAAATCCTTTGTCTTTATTTGTGTCATTGTCATCTGTCCCTCTCTCTAAATCGATGCACTATAGCAAGCGCGGTTTGGCGCTCGCGGAGAAGGGCGACGAATCTGACGACGAGACGTTGCGGCTGTACGAGGGAGCCCTCGACAACAACCTCTCCCCCGTGCAGTTGCAAAACCTTGCAGCCCTTGCAAAGGAGGCAAGCAGGAAGAGGAAGACGGCGGCAAGAAGGGGGAACAAGCCAGCGCCAGCGCCGGGACCAAGCCAGATGGTCTCGCCGGTCCAGTAGATCCAGGTTGTGCCACCAGTGTCGTATTTGTTCCCAATGAATTGCAACCTATTGTTCTGGAATGTTAGGGGCCTCATTGATTTAGCCTGTAGAGCAGTGATCTCCGCCGTCATTCGAAGACACAATGTATCTGTAGTTTGTCTCCAAGAAACCAAGTTGCAGTTAGTTGATCTTGAGGTTGTGCGTCAGTGCTGTGGTACGCTGTTCTCTGAGTTTTGCTTTGCCCCTGCTGATGGAACCAGAGGCGGAATTCTGATCGCTTGGAAGCCTGATGAATTTCAAATGAACACTAGCAGTTCCTCACCTTGGTCCGTGGCCATACATGGGATACTAAAGAGCTCGCAATCCAGCATCAATTTGATCACGGTCTATGGGCCACAAGCTGATGCAGACAAGGCTGTGTTCCTGCAATCCTTGAGGGACCGCATCAATAACCAGCTGCCACCCGCCACTGCAACAATTGTTGCCGGTGATTTCAACATGATCATAAAGGCCAGTGACAAGAACAATCTAAACCTGAACAGACGCAACATGGCCGCATTCAGAGGTTTTGTAAATGACATGCAGCACAAGGACTTGTATCTATGTGGAAGACGCTACACTTGGAGCAATGAGCAAAGTAATGCCACCATGGTTCGCTTGGATAGGGTGCTGTACAACCAGGAATGGGACGTCTCGTTCCCCAATTGCCTTCTTCAAGCTGCCTCTTCTGAAATGTCAGATCACTGCCCAATGCTGCTAAGCACCGATGCTGGCTTCAGACCTGTGCGCCACTTCCGTTTTGAGAACGCTTGGGTGCGCCGGGATGACTTTATGGAGATTATGCAGGCTGCCTGGAACTCGATTCAGCAACAACCAGATCCGTTCATCAACTTGCACGCAAAGCTGACAGCTACAGCCAAGGCTCTAACTAGTTGGAACGCCCAGTTCATCTCAGACCTGGACCTCAGGGCTGCCATCTCTAGTGAGCTGATCCTAAAGTTAGATCAAGCAATGGACAAAAGGCCGCTTTCTGATGGTGAAAGGCAGCTACGTGCAATGCTCAAAGTTAACTGTCTCGGCATTGCAGCTATTCAGAGAACCATGTGGCGGCAGAGATCAAGAATTCAGTGGTTGCGCGAGGGCGACGCCAGCACCAGATTCTTCCATGCTAAAGCATCGGCCCGCCGCCGCAAGAGTTACATCCACCGGATAGAAGTCGATGATCAGGTTTTTACCGACCAGCAGGGAAAGGAGGACGCAATCTGGAATTTCTTCCAGAACCTCATTGGTGAGACTAGGCAACGCCAGCATACCTTGAATCTTACACTGTTGGGCATCACTCCTGTCGACCTTGCCGATCAGGATGCCCCTATCTCAATCGAGGAGGCGCGGGCAGTGATCATGGATCTGCCCTCAGATAAGGCACCAGGCTCTGACGGCTACACAAACTTGTTCTTCAAGCAGACTTGGCAAATAATTGCTTATGACATCATGAGAGCCATCAGTGCGCTGGAGAGCTGCACCTCGCGCAACCTGCATCTCCTCAATTCTGCCACAATGATATTGCTCCCAAAAAACCCCGACGCAGTGCACCCAAAAGAGTTTCGGCCAATTAGCCTCGTCCACTTCTTTGCCAAGTTGTTTACCAAGATCCTAGCCTTGAGGTTGCGTCCAAGGATGCACGAGCTCGTTAACCCTTGCCAGAGTGCTTTCATAAAAAAGAGAGCCATACATGACAATTTCGTCTTTGTTCGGGCTCAGGCAAAGCTGATGAGACAGAAAAAAGTCCCAACGCTGCTGCTCAAGATGGATCTTCAAAAGGCCTTTGATTCCATCTCTTGGGAGTTCCTGCTTGAAGTTCTTGAAGCCAAGGGGTTTAGCAGAAAATGGAGGAATTGGATTGCATGCTTGTTGCTGACTGCAACAACCAAGATTGTTGTCAACGGTGAGCTCACAGAGAAAATCCTCCATCGCCGTGGCCTGCGGCAGGGAGACCCTCTTTCTCCACAGCTGTTCGTGCTTGCAACTGACATTCTTGCGGACCTGTTTGCACTAGCTGACAGAGTGGGTGCCCTCACAACTGGCCGCTACCTGCATGCCAGAAACAGGATCTCCATGTACGCCGACGACTTGGTGATCTTCAGCATCCCTGACCCTGAAGAGCTATTCTCAATCAGAGCGCTGTTAAAATGCTTTGGAGAAGCATCTGGGCTGCATACTAACTATACAAAGAGCTCAATCATCCCAATCCAGTGTGCAGAAATTGATGTTGATGCCCTTGCAATGCTGCTGCAATGCCCAGTTCAGTCCTTCCCTTGCACATACTTGGGCCTGCCGCTATCAGACCGTAAGCTCCGCAAAGGTGACCTGCAGCCCACCATCGACAAATTAGCCGGCAAGGTGAAAGGTTGGAACAAAGGAAATTTCTCGCTTGATGCAAGACTACTTCTAGTCAAGCATGTCCTATCTGCAATGCACATCTACCAGCTGTTGGTTATTGACCCCCCAATGTGGCTTATCAAAGCAGTAGACAAAATACGAAGATGTTTCTTGTGGAGCAATGAAGAGATAGCAGTTGGCGGTAAGTGTTTGGTGCGATGGGCCACGATTTGTAGACCGCTTGAGTTCGGTGGCCTTGGCATCACTGACCTGCAGAGGAAAGCTACAGCCCTTCGCGTTAGGTGGCTATGGCACGCCTGGACTGAACCAGATAAAGCTTGGGCAGGCCTCCCCCTTGGCATTGATGATCGAGCGAAAAAACTCTTCAACGCAGCGGTTCAGTTCAAGCTGGGAGATGGGCACCGTATAAACTTCTGGTTGGACCCATGGCTCACAAACCAAAACATCGCCACGCTTGCGCCAGACCTATTCAAAAGCTGCACCAAACGCAACCTCACCGTCACACAGGCGCTTACTGACAGCAAATGGCTGAGGCACTTCAAGCAGGACCTCTCTCCCGCAGCGCTAACGCAATTCCTGAAAATCCATGAGATGCTTGCTGGAGTTACTCTGCAACCTGGTGTTGAGGATGAAGTGAGATGGAGATGGACTGCCAATGGGCTATATTCAGCAACCTCTGCTTATGAGATGCAATTTGAAGCATCCACAAGGTTCAACTACCGGGACATCGTTTGGAGCAGCCAAGCACCTCTCAAATGTCAAATCTTCAGTTGGTTGGCTCTCCTTGCCAAGTGCCACACAGCCGATTGTCTCCAGAAAAAAGGCTGGCCGCACAATGCGGCGTGCGTCCTCTGCCTCAGTGAACCTGAAACCGCTCTCCATCTGCTGGCAACTTGCCCCATCACGAACAGGATATGGCGGAGGGTGCTGCACACGGCGCAGCTACCTGCCAGCCTAGCAATGACCCAAGACACGGCCTCCCTCACTACTTGGCTGACGGAGACAAGAGCTTCCATGCAGCAAGCTCACAAAAAGAAATGGACTACGCTTGCACACCTAGTTTGGTGGTCGATCTGGAAGGAGAGAAATAACAGGATCTTCAACAACACAGCAGCACCGCTCAGCAGAATTCACGAGACCGTCGTTGAGGAAGCACGGACTTGGGGTCTAGCAGGGAAATCAGCAGCGCTTGACTTGCTGTCAAGACCTAGAGAGCCGGACTGAGGCTAAGCTCTAGCTTTGCTCTTTTAGCTTTTAGCTGTTTTATTTTCCTTTGCTTTCTTTCGTTGTACTTCTTGTACTATCATTCTAATCAATAAGAAAAGCAGGCCAGGCTGCCTTTTCGTCAAAAATACTACTTTCATGTCTCCATTACATTCGTGTTTCTATGTGGGTTTCTGGGTCACCAAGGAGTGAGAGCCGCCTAAGATAGGTATGATCCCTGGGTACACGGAAATATTTCGGTTTCTGGTAGTGGCTATAGGAATAAGACTGTACACTCGCGGGTTATATACTGAGCTAGCTAGGACGAAATGGAAAGATGAATTTGCACCATCGCTTATAAATGCGTGTAAGGCATACTGAAAGGAAGTTGGTGAGTAAATTAGACAATCTTTTAAATCTTCGTGGTCGGAGCCGGTGATGGCGGCTCGCGTCGTCCCCTTCTTGAAGGCATCACCGAGGTAAAGCATGCTCCACCTCCGCTATCTCTGGGGGAAACCAATGATCCGTGGATCGGATGGTGTCGGCGCTACGGCGTCGTCTCCCCCTTGGGGGCATCATTCTTGGAGATGCGCACCAGTCGAGGGACCAGTGGTTGGAGGTGGGGTGCTTCGTGGCGTTGCGAGTTGTGTGGCAACGATGACAATGGTGAGCGGAGCCGAGTCGCGGCATGTCCTTCGTCACCGACAGTCCGTGTTGCGTCCCGCAGTGAAGTCCTGAAGTCGGAGCTGCGTGTCGCGGGGCGGCAGGCTGGCAACGATGACACTTTTTCTACTGCGGCCTCGCGGATTCCGTCGATGCAAGGTGTGCATCTTTCTCCGGTGAAGCTCTTCGTCGAAGTCGGAGCTGCCTCTTCCTCGACGCTTTGGGTCAACTGTTTGGCATAGGCCGACTTGGTTCTCGGCGTCGGCTGTGGCGAGGACGTCGTCGGTGGTCGTCCTAGGTGAAGTCGGAATCGCTTGCTTGGGGAGGAATGACGACGATGACGCTCGGTGTTGACCTTGATGGTGTTTTTCTCCTCGGCGATGTGTGATTCATGTGGGTAGCCAGGTTGGCCGGGTCTGCCCAATGTGGTGTCATGACTACATTGGTGCATTTGTAACGGTTTTCGGCCGGTTCCCCGTTAATGAACCGGTCAATTCCCCTCCTTCTTTATTAATAATACGAAAATCGTTTCAAAAAAAAAATCTTCGTGGATCATCGTATCTCTTAGTACAAAATAATCTCACATGTATGTGTGTTACAAACTTACAACTTACCAATGGTCGCTCCTCTGATAAAAGAAGAGGATCCCCATTTAAGCATTAGGGACGAGGGAGTGTCGGAACTCCACCCTGATCAATTAATCATACGCCGCTCCATACGATTTGATCCAACTGTTGCTCTTCCTCCAGTTGATTACGTGACACGCTACAGCAGATACGCGGCCACCGCAGCAACGTCGATCTTCCTTCGCAGTCAGCGTGAGCAGATGTACGAAGGGTGGCGCAACGTTAGTTAGTGCCCGCGCAAAGACATCGTCGCCTCCAAGGTCACAATGGCGAAAGCGTGAGAGAGCATCTCCGGCCCACTCAACAACGAGGACCACAGGTTCTGGAATTCTTGGATTTGGGAGAGATCCACCTGCTGATGCGTGCTAGCACTGGGATGAATGCTGACGCGAGATCGGCAGCGGGTCACAGTACCGGTACTTTACGTCCATTGTTCATGCCTGCGCGGGTGGGCAGCATGACCTTCTGGGTATCCAAACCTGTTTGGGACACGCCGCCGCTGACGTTCTTCGCCGGTACCATTGGGCATTCGACCATGGCACCTTTGCCACCATTACCATGGTGCCGATGGAGGCTGGTATGTCAAGATACTGATCTTTCCGTTGGTAGTCATTTTCGATCTGGCCATCGACGCGTTCTGGATTTCTAAGTTGGCGGCTTTCACGGATTTGGCGTTTGTCGCTCTTGGACCTCTGAAGTGGATGAGTCCGGTCGTGTGCGTCCAGGACTATTAGCCTGTGTGAGACTTCAACAGTTCCGTTGACACCACGAGACATAGAGGCGGGGGATGTCAAAATGGCCATGATTGGAATGTCAGAAGGTCTCGATGGCTCAATTTGAGTTAGAGGCTGCTAAGTGAGGGCGGTGGCGGGGATTTGGATGCGATGAAGACATTACTTCACAGCCTGTTATGCCGGCGTTTGAGTTGTACACGTGATGCTTGTGAGGGTAGTGATGGTGCTTTGCAGCAGCGATCTCGGCAAGTGGGGGCGGCATCACCGGCGGACTTCATTTTTTAGCGATGCTTCTTCGAGTACCCAGCCTTAGTATTCAGGGTTAAAACCTATAGTCTGTCCATCATTATTGGTTGTACTTGGAAATGGAGAGTGCTTCCTTGATGAAGACATTGTCTGGAGAGCGCGATTGTTCTCCTGGGTGAAAAGTTACAATTTTTTATTAGGCAAAGAGGACACTTGAGCACTGTTTCCTTTTTTGAAGGCGTCACCCTTTTTTGAAGGCGTCACTTTTTGAGAACAGCTATTAAGTAGCCCGGGAGTTATTTGGTGGTGGTTTGGGTCCTGCTACCAGTGAGTGATCACTGTGGCGGGGTCTTTTCTTTCACCTCTTATTTTCTTTTTTGGTTGTGTGTATTCCAGATGTCTCCACTTCGTCAACTTTATGTTGATGCAGAGGCTGGGTGTAGTTGGTATCTTTCTATATTAATATAATCCCTTTATCGAAAAAGAAGCATTAAGCTGCAGTTATCTACCAAGGAACAGAGGTTGGATCGAAACCTTCGGGATTTTATGACAACACTGACGGCGCTTAATATGGGCTGTCAATATACACCCGGAGTCCTACTTGGAGTTCTAGATCATTTTCCTAGTTATTCCAATACCTACTAGACCTGTCTGAAAATTGGGGTCGAAGACTCCGCGTTTCTGTCCAAACTACTACCCGTAACCGATACCTAACAAGAGATTATTCGGGTTGTCTTCCCGGGACTATCCAACTTGGCTCCCATCGAGATCAGAAGGTGGACATCTCAAGAGCAAAACGAGAAGAGGAAATGGGGTTGAACCACGAAGGTGGTCGTGTTGACAATTGATGGTACCATTATGACATTGTACTTCTAGAATACCTCTCAAGCACCGGAATACCATTATATATCCATCAGTTTGATGCAGTTGATTAGGATCAATGGGACAGCGACAATACTTTCAAGTAAAGCATCTGGCAATGTTATGCACTGCCCCCTATGAGCTGCATGGAAGACTACCACCACGGCAGTCCGCGCGACGAGTATGAGAGCATTTAGGGACTTTACAAGGACGGCGGGCGGTGACGTAGGTTTGCCCGCCAGAGAGGCCCCAATGTGTCTACGGGAACTCGCCAAGTTGCCACTTGCCACCGTAACTAACCATGTGAGTGCGTGGAACCATGGTCCACAAACCTGTCGCGGGACAACACCAGGGCAGCCTAGCCACCATGATTGTGACTCGTTTCGTTTCGACCCTCTCTTTGCTCTGCCATATCATCTATCCTCTGCATATGGTGTCCGAAGGCGGCAAGAGATGCCTCCTTTGCAATACGTAGAGATACTCTAAAGGAGGGAAGTATTTCCAGATGCCTCACATTTCCAACGTTTTCTAACATAGATATGTGTCATTCTCATCTCTCTCTCTCTCTCTCTCTCTCATCCTTCCATGTCTTGATTCCGTTCATGTTTCTATGTGGGTTTCTGGGTCTCTTAAGGATAGCTCCCTAACATAGGTAAGATCCCGAGGCACACATAAATGTTTCGAATTCTGGTTGTGGCTACTATAGGAGGAAAACTGCGCAACTGCCCGGTATATATTGAGCTAGGCCGGTACGGAAACACGAGTTTGCACTGTCTTTTATAAATGCGGGTAAGGCATAGCGAAAAGAAGTTGGTGAGTAAATTAGATATAACCTTTTAAATCCGGGTGGATCACTGTATCTTGTAGTAGTAAATTTCATGTGTGTTACAAATTTGCATTCAAAGGTAGATCTTTCATAGGAAGACTCTGTTAGGTGCCACACGCCGCCACCACCGAAACTTACCGATGTCTATGATCTCCTCATGGAGTTTTAATGTGTTGTTAAGTACCTCGTTTGTCTTTATCTAAAAAAAGTACTTGGTTTGCACGGTGATCTTGAGTCCAGGGCTGCCAGTAATGAATTACAGGGCAGACTGTAAGTGGATACGCTCGTGGGTACCCACTAGCTGACCACTTTTGTCTTCCTGAAATAAACGGGTAGCCACTTCTGTCCGTTTGAATCGCTTGTGTTAAGTGGATGTCCGCCCACCCACTAAAGGCCACTAGTAGTACACACGATGATAACTTCAATACTAGTACCCAGTAATGTAGTCAGTACATGTATCGTCACATCGTACATAAGAAAATGTCTCTCGCATACAAACTTGAAAATATATTAGTATTACAAAACAGTAGTGTTTCTCCAATCACAACTTGAAGTTTATTTGTATATTGGAGGATAATTGGATCACTGGTTTTCCTGGTGGTACGTTCTCCACTGTTGAGCCTATCGCAGCTGATGTGCTAAAGTGTGTCTGTTAATAGATAATATAGTGGTTCCTGGGACGTTGACATTGTTAGGCTCTTCTTTTCGGAAGAGCTAACTGAGGTGATTAGAGCAATACCTATCAGTGAACACGTGGGAGAGGATTTCTTCCTGTGGCCCACCCATACGAAGTATGGACTCTACACTGTGCGATCGGCTTGTAACCTAGACAATTCGGCATATTTTCACTTAAGTCGCTGGGTGCTGGACATGAAAGGAATTCAAATGTGGAGATTCAAGCTAAGTATGAGGATCGAGGACGAAAGTTTTCCTCATGGTACCATTGCAGCTCATTGCAAATTTTAGCTTTCTTAAGCTTTACATGCTCATCCCAATCTGGAAGGGCACTACTAGCCAGCACCACCTGCTCATGATTTCATTCTTGTGACAATTCATCAACATTGACTTCAAATTAAGCTCCATACTCTGTAAATAGGAGTTCAATGACTCTCTTAACTCCTTTGCAACACATGGAGATGCTCTAGAGGAGAGAAGTATTTCCTGATGCCTCACATTTCCAACGTTCAGCATGCACACTTCTAAATCCTAGTAGTAGTTTGTGTCATTGTCATCTCTCTCTCATCCTTCCATGTCTCAATTCCGTTTGTGTTCGTATGTTGGTTTATGGGTTCTAAGGAGAGCCGGCTAAGATATGTGTGATCCCTGGGCAGACAGAAATATTTCAGTTTCTGATAGTGCTATAGGAGTAAGACCGTGCAATCGCGGGGTATATATTGAGCTAGGCTGGTATGGAACATGAGTTTGCACCGTCTTCTATAAATGCGACTAAAGCATAGCGAAAGGAAGTTGGTGGGTAAATTAGATGATCTTTTAAATCCTAGAGGATCAGCGTATCTTCTAGTACAAAATAATCTCATATGTGTGTTACAGCTCATCAAACGTCCCTCCTATGATAAAAGCAGAGCTGCAGAGGAACCCCATTTAAGCATTAGGGATGAGTGGGAACTTCCTCTTCCTCCTGTCACGTGACACGTTATAGCAGATATGCCGCCACCGTAGCATGAAGATACCACGACACGATGTCTCTGAAAGAAACACATGAGTCACAGTGCCATCCTTACTTGTGTAAGACTTGACCAGACCGTAGATGAAGGCTAAGACGGTGAACGGTAACAGTTTGTTTTACCTCAGTTAGATGAAGGAACGGTAAGAAGCCATCCTGGCCGGCCGTAGTACCTCTTTTAGCTCCCCCATATAATACTTGAATGATGACAGCGTCAGAGCCTTTGAGTCAGGTATATAAGGTCGTGCGGGTTCTACATAGCTAAAGCTCCTCAGCGACCCCATCGAAGGTGAAAACACGGACACCCATGAATTTGATGCAGTTGATTAGCCTCAGTGGGATGGTATTTTCAAGTAAACCAATTGGAAATTGTCCGAGGCGAGCATGGAAGTCTGCAGCGAACAAAGACGCGGTGTGGCCATCATGAGAGCATCTGGGGACTTGACAGGACAACGAACACTGACGTAGGGTAGGCCGCAAGAGAGCTCGCAACTGGTTTATGGGAACTCGCCAAGTTGCCATCGTACCTAACTGTGCGAGTGTGTGGACGCATGGTCCACAAACCGGTCGTAGGAAATCTCTTGCTACTACAACTATGTATCGTTTCCTTTGGTTGGCCATATCATATATCCTCCCTATGTGGATTCCGGAGGCGGCAAGAGAGGTTTCCTTGGCAACACATAGAGATGCTCTACAGGAGGAAGTATTTCCTGATGCCCCACATTTCCAACGTTCTGCAAGCACACATCTAAAATCCTTGTAGTAGTTTGTGTCATTGTCATCTGTCCCTCTCTCTCTTACTTTCATGTCTCAGACTCTCAGTTCCGTTGGTGTTCCTATGTGGTTTTTTTTTTCGTTTCTTCAGACATACGGTTAGTATGATCCATGGGCAGACACAAATGTTAGAGTTTCTGGCAGTGGTTATAAGGGTAAGACTATGCAATCGCCGGGTATATATTGAGCTAGGCTGTTATGGAAACATGAATTTTCACTTCTTTTATAACTGGAATGCGCATAGGAAAGGAAATTGGTGAGTAAATTAGATAATCTTTTACTCCTAAATCTGAGTGGATCATCGTATCTTCTAGTACACAATAATCTCACCTGTGTGGTACGACTCATCAATGGTCGGTCCTCTGTAGATGCTCTAAGTCGAGGCGTATCTTCTGTCCTGTTAATCCCTCAAAAAAAAACTGGTGGATATAACCTCTCAGGAAAAAAAAATCCAGATCCGACCGATGTGGTTCGCTGCCCAATACAAGACAGTGGACGGCAACATCTGGTTTTACTGCAGTTAGATGAAGGAAACGGTAAGATGCCCTCCTGGCTGGCTGTAGATTGGAACCGTTGGATAACTGAAGACTTGATCGCTTTTCTCTGCACAAGAATTCATGTAGGAGCCCGACACTCTGTATCTTGCGTTTGTAATCATCTTGTGAGGTTATTATTATCAGCGCCGATGTTTGAGGAGCTGCTAATAGAGATCTCCTCACCAACACTCCCTTAAATGATACTAAGTCAGTCCATCTCCAGTTTCTTCCTCGCCTCACCAGCACACCATCACTAGCAACATGTAAATCAGCAACTTGCAAGTTGCAAAAATTTATGGGGTAAATTTAGGCACCAAGTAAACATACTCCTAGGCTGGGGAAGACGATATGGGTAAAAATTTGGGTCTGGTCGAAAGGTTTCCAATTTTGCAACCAAACATTCACCCAAACTTAAATTTGTAGAAATGAGAGTACAAGAGGGAAAGGGCACTGGAACATCCTAACAAGAGTGACTTGTAACATTGCCGAGTCATGTGTTGAATTTGGACAACAAAAAAGGTTAGGTCCACCAAGATATGTGAAATTTAGAAAATTCTTAATTTCATCATCATTTAGAAAATTCGTTGCCGATGGTCCGTTTGGAAAGCCTTCTCCTCGCACCAAGTGTCACTTGTGTTCTTCTCTCTACTCGTCACATGTCATATGGAGAACAAAAGGTCTCCATGCTCATCACGTATCACAAGGAGTATAGAAGTGGGGGTGAGCATGTGAGAGAGACGAACACGTGAGGGTCGGAGTGTGCAAATATTTTTGAGAAACATAAATTGAAAATAAAAATATCTTGAGAACCATTCCTCTGAATCACAAATCATGTTTAGTGTAGCATTCCCCCATCGAGATTTTCAAAACTAGATACATAAATCAAAATAAAATAGGTTTTGACAAGCTTTTTTTGCACTTCAGAAACTATTATGCTTATACTTTATAGTACTTTGGTTTTTAATGTACATGTACTTTGGTTGGTTTAGTATACTTGTACTTCGGTTTTTAGTATAATTGAATGTCATAGTATTTCGGTATTTAGTGTACTTGCATTTTGGTTTCAGTAAAATTGTATTTGTAGACTCGTTTTGAGTATACTTATACTTCGTATTATCTTGTTATTTATTATACTTGTATTCATTGTATTTCTTATATTTCATGGGAGCAATTTTCATAGTATTTCGTAGACCATGCTTTTGAATTGTTTGGAAACAAATTAGAAAATAAAAACAGTAGAAAGCAAGAAAAAACGCTTTTTCCGCGCGGGGCTCTCATGAACATGATAGCATGGGAACGCACCCGCGCCGCACACACGTTTGTGGATGAACCATCTGAAAGGTCGGCGTCTCGCCAGGTGTTCCCTTTTTTTTTCTTATCCTAAAGACATCGTCCCTTCGCTTCAGCTCAACAAGGATTGCTGCACGCCCAACAAGGATTAGATTGGCGGTCGTTCCTGGAACGAGGCTGCTGGAGTGCCATAGGGCTTCTATGAGAAAATAAAGAACATGCCTTCGGTAAAAAAATGCCGATCGTGCGTAGTGTATATGGGAGGGGGGGGGGGGGGGGGGGGGGATGGGGGATACATGGGAAAACCACCACTGCTTAATTTTAATGCATTATGTGGGTCTGTGACAACTTTTCCCGAATTATGGTGGCTTTTTACAATTTACTCAACGTTAAGGAGATAGTTAGTGTTGCAGTGCCTATTGACGATGACGATGTGAGCAACCTCTGTCCGGCCTAAGAATTAGAAGTTACCGGTGGTAAGCATGCATGTATCCACCATCAATAACTGCTTAACTAGTTTTTAGCTAAACATTTTAATTAGTTAATTATATAAAATCTTGACTGAACCTGAAGTAAAGCGGATAAGAAACGAGTAGAATCTTTGCCAAATACGTAGGGAACAAGTTGGCATGCTCCTTCCTGAGATACATGGAAATCACGTTGTGGTCGTTCTTGCGCAAAAGGTTCCCGCAGACCGGCAGTCTCATCAGCGTCCTAGCTCGGCAACCCGACACATTAGAGTCCACTTTCGTTTGGTCAGTTACCAAGGCCTTGTAACGCCTGATCTATCTGATATGCATGGAAGTAAAACTAATCTAGTTTTCTAGTTGTTTGAGATCAACTATTGGCAATTTACCCGGCTATCCTCAGCATTTCTGCACACTCCTTGTCGCCAATGTCCCGAGTTGAGACTCTCCAACTCGCCACCATCCCGAGCTTTGCTGGCAGCTTGGCATCCTCTTATCCATCACTACATCGCCCTTTCCCACTGAGATATATCATGGCAACTAGCGCACCAGATGTAGCAACATTCAACTTCGCAACTACAGCCGATGTGTTCCTTGATGCCTTCCAGTCGCAGCATGTTGCACGGATTCAACTACGAATAGCATCCATTGTTCTCTTTCAACTCTCAACTCTTTCCTCGTAATGGAAGTATAATACCAAGGATATGAATGAGGTCTAAAAGCTACAAGACTACATAGAAACGGGAGTGCCTCTTTATAAGAGAGCAAGGAGTCCTGCTTAAAGAGAAGAGTACATGTTGGTCTGGAAAAATATGTATCTGTAATAAAGAGGTTTTTACGGTGGTTGGAGGAAAGTAGTATAAATTCAAATCAGCCGTCCATTGGGTAGTGTACGCATTTTTTGTTACCTAAAATACCTTTTTTTCTCTCTTTATTTGGAAAATGTCGTCTTTCCAAAATAGTCGTCGATGCCGTTCGCTCTGTTGAAAACATCGTTCGCACAAGACGAGACCTAGAGAGGAAGACCACTGTGTTCCCCACAACCTACATCCGAGGGTTCGCATTTACTGGATTATGGATGTTCACAATACTAGTTTGGGTGCATCTTGCAATTTCTCTTTGGACATTACTCACTATATTAAAGCTGACCGGATCCGCGGCCTGGGAGCGCCCGGGTACTGTAGATGACACTGTTCAAATTTCTCTATGGATGTTCACAATACTAGTTTTTTTTTTTTTGCAACATTTTTTTCCCACTTTTTTTCCTCAAATTTTTTTTGTTTCCCCAAAACTTATATACATGAAATATATTTGCGTCGACAAGTAGGTTCATTCTCATGAACGGTTTCGAGATTCGTCGACTCTAACTCCTCGATCAAACGTTGACGAATTTTGTCAATTTTTTCGCAAAAAACCCCGCGTTTCCCAAAAATTACATACACGAAATATATGCGCGTCAACGAGTGGGTTCCACCCGTGAACGGTTTCGAGTTTTGTCGGCTCTAACTCCTCGATTTCCGATCCAAATTCGCACAAACGTTGACGAATTTTGACAAAAAAAAAATCCAAAAAAATCCCCGCGTTTCCCAAAAATTATATACACGAAATATATGCGCGTCGACGAGTGGGTTCCACCCCCGTGATCGGTTTCGAGTTTTGTCGACTCTAACTCCTCGATTTCCGATCCAAATTCGCACAAACATTCGACGAATTTCGTGAAATTCGAATTTCCTTCGACATTTATTATGTCATTATAACAAAACATTTCATACATAAAATTTCTCTTAAAGGCCGCGGCGTGTCGCCGCGCCGATTTCAACTAGTTGAAGTATATAGTTTGCCCCGATTAAACTTCATTTTGAGTGCTTATTTAGCAAACAATGCTCTGCCATTTCCGCAATGTAACATAAACAAAGAGCCATTTTTGTTCAGAAACACGTCGTAAGTATACGTCGATCGAGTGTTATTAAGCTCATTTCGTTTACGGTTTTGTGCTTAACACACACACATTTTTCTTTCTTATGGGTTTGTTGCTTGTTAAATCGATATAAGCTAGTTTGACAACGTCAAGATGACTTGTTACTTCTAAATTTAGCTATTCGTCTAAACAATCAATGTTTCCTCCCATACACGAACCCTCTCCGTAAAGCAACTGTTTATTTATTTTCCAAATGTAGAAAAATGTACAATATGATGTATAGTAAATGTCTACTGGTTAGGGGGCATGTCATATCAATTGAATCATCTTACTTCTTCGTCCGGATCTGATACTCTATGATTGTTACTGCATGCCACATTTCATGGTACTTTTCGACCTCAAGGGGCCATACGCACTTTGGAGAGTTTCACTATCACCTATGAGGTAGCCAAACATTGACCAGTGTTCCGATCAACCTCCCATACGACAGCAAGCAGAGCAACTCAGCTGTCATCATCAGCAGAGGATGTATTTCTGAATGCCTCCCATTCACAAAGCACCGCATTCAAGATGCAACCAACTTCAGTTAATACAGCTATAGTTTATGCGTTTGATATTGATCTCTCTCTTTTTTCCCGAATCGTGACTCTATTTGTGCTGGTTTGACATGTAGCCAATTATATATAAAGCTAAATGAAATGACATGAAGTATTTGTAATGAAATGTTTGTGACGAGCGGTGTATCTTTTTTCGAGAGTACAAGGACGTGCACTACCACACAGCGCACCTACATCACCACAACGTGAGTACTGTATGGGAGGAGGGGGAGATTGTAAAGACAGCACAATTCAAGCGAAATTAACAATGCTTTAGGAAGAAACCACCACTTTCTAACTTTCCTGCATTATGTGAGTCTCTGATAAGTTTGCTTGAATTATGGTGGCTTTTAACAATCTACTCTTAACTGCTTAACTACTTATTTTTCTAGCTGAACTGCTTAATTAGTTAATTATATTAAAGCTTGACTGAACCTGAAGTAAGCAAACAAGAAACGAGTAGGCATTCTCCTTGCTGAGATGCATGAAAATCACGCCGTGGTCGTTCTTGCGCCAAAGGTTCGCGCAGACCGGCAGGCTCATCAGCGTCCTAGCGCGGAAATCCGATGCCTTACACTCCACGGCCTGGGTAGCAAGACATGCTGAGCATGGTGTATCTGCCCAACCGGCACGCACCGGCATACGCCGCTAGTTCACTTTCGTTTGGTGAGACACCTGCTCATTGTAACGCAGCATTATCTCCGCTAGATTTAGCAGGCTGTTGCGCTCGCAACCATGTCGGTCATTGTACTGTCGGGCCGTGCGAGTGTGTGTCGACGCAGGTACACTCATATTTTATCTCGAACTTGTTAATCTAATACGGTGTGACAAGTAAATTCAACTTGTCGTTAGACACGTGGAGCATATGGTGTAAGCTGATCTATGTGATGTGCATGAAAGTTAAGCTAATCTAGTTTTCTAGCTGTTGAGATCAACTATTGGCAATTTACCCGGCTATCTTTTGCTTCTCTCCGCACTCCTTGTCCCCAGTGTCCCGATTTGAGACTCTCCAACTCGCCAGCATGCCGATCTTTGCTGGCAGCTTGGCGTCCTCTTATCCATCACCAACTCGCTCCTTCCCACAGAAAGATCTTCTGACAACCAACACACTAGCTCTAGAGACAGTCAACGTCCCAGCTACAAGCGAGGTGTTCCTTGATGCCTTCCATTCGCAGCATGCTGCACACATACAACTACAAATTGTATTCATTGTTCTTTTCAACTCTCAACTCTTTCCTCGTAATGCATGGTATGAGACCAAAGATACGTATGAGGTCTAAAGCGAACACTACAAAGAAACGGGAGTGCCTCCATTGTAAGAGAGCAAGAGAAGAGAAAAGTAAAAGTTGGTAGGAGAAAATATGTATCGATAATAATAAAGAGGCTTCTACGGTGGTTGGAGGAAAGTAGTATCAATTAAAATCAGCCGTCCATTTTGTGGGTCGTTTACAATTTTAAATGTCTACTGGTTAGGAGGGATGTAATATCAAGTGAATCATGTTACTGATCGCCACATTTCCTGGTATTTTTCAACTTCAAGGGGTCATACGCACTTTGCGGAGTTTCACCATCACCTATGAGGTAGCTACACATTGTGTAGTGTTCCGATCATCCTCCCATACTACAGCAAGCGAGAGCAACTGAGCTGTCATCATCAGCTTAGTTTTTAGAATGTTTCAGTTCTTACTCATGGTATCCGAGTCTTGATCGCCACTGTGTTTGTGAGGAAACAAATGTTGCATGTTTACATCAGTTCCGCCTGAGCTTTTTTTCTTTTGAAAGAAAGGAACTAGGTTTATTTGTTAACAGAAAACATGCATGTTTATAGTGTCAGCCTGAAGGAACGGCAAGACATCAGCTGGGACAGAACGTTCCCAGGAACAAAAACACTCATTACAACGCCCCAGCTAAGCAAGTGCATGAGCAACGCTGTTGCTAGCTGCCTAGCTCTACCAGAAAAACAGAATACACTATCAGGGTAGTGCTGAATCAACAACTTGATATCTGAGAGGACAAAAGGCACAACCTGGAAAGGTTTATGGAGCCATGGTTCAGGACGGCTAGGAGGGCAGCATAGTCTAGTCAGATCCATAATGACTTTGTTTTGGAGGAATGGCCAGCTGATCTTGAGCACTTCAAGGCAGGCTTCACCAAAAGTTGAGAGGAACCTCCAAAAGAAAAGATTCAGGTCCAGTTGGTATCATGATGAATGTTTCAGTGTTATGTGAACCTCCATATCAGAATATCTATGGCTTGATTCAGTTATTAAATCACGCAAGAACACCTCAAAACGAAAATACGAACAAGGTAATAAGAAATTGTTTCTTTCTCAATTGTTCATTCACAGCAACTTACGCTCATGTCTTTCTACAAAAATCAATGTTCACGAATGATGTACATTCACAATCTAAACTCCCAAGCTGCACACACCCAACTACGAACAATTGGAATATATTAGCTGTTCAGGAAGCCAATCTGCAACTACTAGATACAGTAAACAAGAACAAGCAGGAAAATTCAGAGTTTGTAGCATGCCAATCTCCGGATCTATCTTTGTTGCCCACGCGAGTCTGTTAGCAGGTCGGCCTCGTCGGGAGTGGATCAGCAGAGGCACCCAATGGACGAGCGTGCAGTGCAAGCCGACCGTGCGGAGGCTGCGGGCGCCAGCGGCCTCGGCGTCAGGACCTGCGATAAGAGGATGTGCAAGGAGGTGGCCACAGCCCCTGGCTAGGGCACGGCAGAATGGCAGATCGCGTCGGGGCCAAAAAATGTCATCTCGCTGCCGGCGAAAGCGAGCGCAGACGCATGTCGCTGAGATGGAGCCGAGCTTGCTGCCGTCGCTGTTGGAAGAACCAGCCCAGGGGAGAAGATACACAACTCCAATAGCCTCCCAGCCTGCAATGAACTTTGAGGATAGGTTCAACCAACAGCAATATGCAGCGAAAAAATAAACACAATCACATGCACATGTGACACAAGGATTTACGTGGAAAACCTCCCCAACGTGAGGAGGAAAAACCACGGCTGTGGACCAACCGGTCCACGCAATCTTCACTATGAGCAAAAGTCTTCTCCAGAACCTCTGGAGATTACAACACACACCAACTCGTTACCCAGGGGCAACAACAACAATCACAAGAGACAAGATTTCAGCAAAGCAGAGTATCACAGATTCTGTCCTCGTCGGTAATCAGCAAACTGCTCTTAAACCACAGATCCAAACAGCACGAAACTTGGTAGACAAGCAGACATATGAGTTCCCAACATACTCACCAAAGATGGGGCAAATAGCTCCTATGCGACGTTTTTCCATGCTAATTTATGGGCAGCGACGTCGTTGGTTGAAATAGCTCTCTTGCGACACCGTATCGATGCTGAAATAGCTCTCGCGCGACAGTGGGGCTTAAGCGCAAGGGACTGGTTAGTGGCTTTAAACAGCGGGGTACCCAACGGTAACTTATCCAGGCCAGCGCGGGACCCACCTCACCGCAGCTAGACCAGAGCCGCGCCCCGTGCCCGTGCCATTGCTTCCCCTTTCCCCCATCTTCCATCTTCCTCTTCTCCGGCGACGGCAACGAGAGATGTCTACCTCCTCCGGCGCCTCGCACTCAACATGGCGGCGATTTGGTGCAGTTCCACTGACAAGGTGCCCTGACTGCTCACGCCCAGAGCCTCTGAAGCGGTGGATCTGTAAGACCGACGAGAATGGAAATCGTGGGCGCGAGTTTGTTACTTGCTTGAGCAAGGGCACACAGCGGGGACTGGATGGAAAGGTTAGATCTCAGTTCTTTCGCCGGCGTTCGCTCTGATTTCTCCGAATCTCGTTTTAGCTCATCGAATTTGGGGGAGATTTAGAGTTCATGTTGCTGATTTCAGATCCTCAAGAAATGTGGCCATTTCGAGTGGGTGGAAGATTATGTTGAAAGGCTTCAATTGGAGGGCCTCCTCGATTCAGATTTGAGGCCAACTAGGTTGCTCAATTTGGGGTTCAATTTGCCGCCGCCGCCTGCTGCAGCAAATTGGGTGGAGGATTTGAGCTCGGGAGTGGACAGAGCAGTGCCCGTGCCGGCTGCGAGGAATGCGGCCAATGCTGCACTGCCTGCGGAGTACGAACTGAACGCGGAATTGAAGAAGATCAAGAAACATCTGCATCAGATGGTGGATTTGCAGAAGCAAGCAAATATCATGGCAGCAGGATTTTATGTTTCTATCATTGTTCTGTTTTTCTTTTACCTGTTGTTCATCCGTCGTTAGCTAGTTGGGGGTTTAGTTGGTCAGTTAGCTCGGTCTGTGACGGCAGAGGACGCGATCTGTGCGCCATGCCAAGTTCATGTACATGAATCGAAGAAGTAATTTGGAAAGTTCGTCTGTTCGTTACGCAATTTTTGTTTTTCAGTTAACGGGTGGCCTAAGTTAACAGAGTGACCAAAGTTCAGTTTCGAGAAAAAAAATGTTCTAGGCTGCCGAATAGATGTTGGGCCGTGAGAAAGTAATCAGGCCCAACTAGAAAAGCAGCCCACCCGCGTCCCTTTTTTTATACGGTTTTTTATATAGCATAGAGGCACCCATGTTTAGCTAAAAATGTTTCAACTAAAACCACTAAAATAAAATGTTGCTTCGGAAAATAAATTTCTTAGAAACATAGATATATTAGCACGAACAATACATCGAAACATATAGTAGCACCCTTACATAAAGATGCACCGCCGTTCAGACTGCGTTGAACGGTCAAGATCGAACAGACGGGCCGATCCAAACCCCAGCTCTCTAGCCAATCAGCGCACACGAATCCCTCCACGCACCGCGAGCCAATCAACTGGTAGAACGAGCGCACACGCGGATCGGCGCGTCACGTGCACACGGAGGCGTCAGATCCAACGGCTCTAAAGCTGGCGGGGTTTCCGGGGTTTCGGATGGGGTTTCCGGGGTTTTGGGGTTTCCGGGGTTTAGGGTTTCAGTGAGCTAGGGTTGAGCATAAGTAATTCAAAAAAATCAAAAAGATATAAAACTTTCGCTCACAGTCTACTTATGCAATGACGTTGCTATAAAAAAATTGATTCTTGTTATATCCACGTTTCAATGAAAAATATTCACACAATTCACGGTAATGACCGAATGAGCTAGGGTTGAGCATAAGTAATTCAAAAAAAATCAAAACAATGTACAACCAGCGCACATGGTCTACTTATGCAACTAAGTTGCTATAAAAAAATGAAAACTTGTTATATCCACATTTTAAAACCAAAATTCACACGTTCACGATATCGACGAAATGAGCTAGGGTTGAACATAAGTAATTCAAAAAAATCAAAAACATATAAAACCAGCGCACATTGTCATTTTAGATGACATACTTATCAAAAGAAAATATAAACTTTGATTTTGAGTCGGTCAACGTTTTTGTGAAAAGTTTGACAAAATTTCAAATGAGCACAAATGATTCAAAAAAAAATCAAAAAAAAGAAAAACTTGTGCACATAGTCGTATTATGTTGCATAGCAACCAAAAAAAATATAAACATGGTTTATATACAATTGCAGGAAAATGCCTTCGAGAAAATGGGATTCTTGTACAATGTAGTATGGTTTTCGAAGAACAAAGGTTGTGTGTTCTAGATAATAAGTAATTAAAAAAAAATCTAAAACTTGTGCACATAGTCGTATTATGTTGCATAGCAACCAAAAAAAATATAAACATGGTTTATATACAATTACAGGAAAATGCCTTCAAGAAAATGGGATTCTTGTACAATGTAGTATGGTTTTCAAAGAACAAAGGTTGTGTGTTCTAGATCATAAGTAAATATATATATGTTTTATTATGGATTTCAAATAAAACTTGTGCTTATAGTCTTATTATGTTGTATAGCAACCAAAAAAATAATAAATAAGATTCAAAAACTTGTTATGTATATGTTTTTCTATTAAACAATGATTTCGGAAAAAAGAAAAGAATATAATAGAAAATGAATTCAAAAAATAATGAGACTTCTATATTTACACTATATAGGTAGGATAGAGGTGTAGGAATTTTATTTGGATGATTTAGAGAAGATGCAAAAAACAACCTTCTTAGAAAGGGGGTCGTTTACCCTACCTTATGAGGTCATTTGAAACACATTTTTCATGACTATGAGTCTAACTTAACAAAAGAGCTCAGAATGATGTGGCCACCTACGTCAAGGTAAATTTTCTGGCTGATTTTGAGAATGTCAAAAAAAAGTTGCTTAGAAATGGGGTCGTTTCCCCTAGCTTTGGAGCACATTTGTAGCACATTTCCGACGATGATGAGTTGTACCTCACAAAAGGGTTGGATTAATGAACTAACGTGCACAATAGTACATAAATCATTGTAACATCATAGAACGAACCAATCAACACCAAAATTTTGGAAAGTTGTTCAAATTTGAATTTCGGTGCAAATTCAAATTTGAATATAGGTTCAAATTCAAAAAATAGTGAGACTTCGTATTATTGTTATCTGTCTATGTAATGGGGCCATTTTCGTTGTTACTGAAATAATTTATGTTGTTATTTTCGATCCAAAAGTGAGCCTTTGCTTTTTTTTCTGAGGCTGGTACGGTTTGTTGTTTTAAGGTTTGTTTTAGGGGCCTTTCTTCTAAAGTGGGCCTTTGCTCAGCCCAGCCCAGCCCAACTACACCATCGGTGTCGCAGCGGAGCTATTCCCCACTTCCCTATTTATCCACTCAATCGTGTCGCATCGGAGCTATTCCCCACTTCCTAGATCCGCCGCCGCTACCACTCACTCGCCGCCGGCGACCACAAACCACACATACGCGTACAGATCGACGAGCGGAAGCGACGATGTGGAGGGGTGGCCGTGGCGGTGGTGGTGGAAACCGCGACGATGAGCGGAAGCGGCGGGCTTCGAGCGAGAGCGGAAGCGGTGGAAACAAGCGGGTCGCCGCCGACGGGGGTCGCAAGCGCCCGGCGTTCTCCCGCTGGTTCGATCTCGGGAGCTCCTCCGGCGCGTTCGCCGGCGCGGGCGCGGGCGAGGGAAGCTCCTCCGGCATTCTACGGGCTCTGCCGCCGCCGAAGTTGGAGCCGCAGGACAATGGGCCCCAGGACAACGCACCGCCCGCAGCACGCGCCGGCGCCCCCGGCTTCCTCCGGGCTTCCTCCCTGGGGACTTCGTCGAGGACGACGACATGGCCGAGGTGCTAGAGCGCACCAAGAAGGAGGATGAGGACCACGAGGAGCGCCGCCGCATGATTGCGGAGCTCAATGAGCTCCGCTACAGGCAGGCTATCCACGATTCACTCCACGTGGTGGTGGACCTCGTCTCCGACTCCGACTGAGGCGCCGACGCCGCCGAGCCCCGGGGGCTCCGATGAGCCCAATTTTGGGTAAATGGGGTAGAGAAGCGGCGACATCGATCCACGGGCGCCCCGTAGCTACTAGGAACTAGCCTAGATGTGTTGTGTGTTGTGTTTTGGAATCATGTAAGTGTGTGGGCAACTATGAACTATGTAACCACGGTTATATGCAATGTGATATGAACTAGTATGAACTAGATTGTTATTTGCATATGAACCCTAATTCCCAAATCGGATGAAAAACAAGAAATTGGAGAGAGCAACATGAAATTGGGCGAAATTGACAGAGTATATGGGCGCCCCAGAGTATATTGCGGCCATGGAGTGTGGGAGCCAGAAGCGGAGCTCGTCGCCGGAGAAGAAGAAGAAAGGGAGGCGGAAGCAACGGTCGGGCTCGGGCACGGAGATGGCTCCGGCTCCTTTTTTTTGTACGAGCTGGGAAAGGTGGGTCCCACACGGTGACGTGGTTACATTGTGGGTCCCGTGCTCAGAAGACATCCTGTGCTGACGTGGATAAGTTTTGGGTCCCACCTGGCTCACATAATCCTAACTGCTAACGATCAGTTGCGTTTAAGGGCCATGTCGGGACCGGGCTATTTACGTCTGCAGATATGTCGCATTACAGCTATTCACTCCAACGATGTCGCTCTCTTTCCAATTAGGATGAAAGATGTCGCATAGGAGCTATTTGCCCCCAAAGATGAGCTCAATCGGACACCGTTTGCCTGCCCAAACTGTTCCTCTACCAAAACTGCTCTGTGCTGAAACTGTAGCACTCCGAACTGACGAAACTTCTCTCAAATCTGCTTACCCAAACCTCAAACCAGCTATCCAGATCGTAGTACTCAAAGTAAGGAACGATCTCACCAAGTATGGAGTTGATCCAACCACGTTTGACCCTCCAATCACCGGCTTGAAGGCAGACCGGTCAGATGCGCCAAATCCTGACAGAAATCACCTCTCCTTGTTCTTCCTCTCTTCTCACTAGGTTGTGGTGTTCTGTGTGTTCTCTCACTCTCTCACAGCAGCAGCAACATTCTGGCTTCTCTCTTTTGCTTGCAACAGCCACCAAGAGTGGCTAGGGTATTCTTCTTCTACCTCTCAAGGAGGCAGCTCAACCGTTGGATGCATATAGCGATCAACGGCTCACACGTGTTAGACTTCCTGGGCTAAAGTTGGGCTGCCAACACACCTCCATGTGGAGGGACATGGCCCAACAAACTCCCCCTCCCGACATCATGGAGGGTCTCACTGCCTACCGGCAGCCATGCCGGCGAGCCGACGGCATATCTCGAGCTTCTCTCTTGTCACCACCTTGGTCAACATATCAGCCCCATTAACATCGTGTGCACCTTCTCAATTTGTATTTGCTTGGAATTCAGCACATCTCGAATCCAATGATAGCGTACCTCAATATGCTTCGACCTCGAATGAAAACTTGCATTCTTACTTAGGTGAATGGCACTCTGGTTATCACAAAACAGCACATACTTGTCTTGCTCAAAACCAAGCTCTCCAGCCAATCGTTTCAGCCACAATTGCTCTTTGCTCGCCTCTGTTACAGCAATATACTCAGCTTCAGTTGAGGACAATGCCACACACTTTTGCAACCTGCTTTGCCATGCCACTGCTCCCCCTAAATGGGTAACCAAATAACCTGAAGTAGACTTCCTTGTATCAACATCTCCAGCCATGTCTGAATCTGAGAATGCAATCAGCTTGGCCTCATTAGCACCAAAACAAATCTTCATATTTGTGGTGCCCCGGAGATACCTCAAAATCCACTTCACGGCTTCCCAATGCGGTTTTCCTGGATTGGACATAAATCTGCTCACAGTACTAACCGCATGAGCAATGTCAGGCCGTGTGCACACCATAGCATACATCAAACTCCCAACCGCTGAAGCATAAGGAACATTCTGCATTTCCTTTTCCATCTTCTCATCGGAGGGACATTGCTTCTTGATCAACTTGAAGTGAGATGCTAATGGACAACTCACACTTTTTGCCTTGTCCATCTTGAACTTGCGAAGTACTTTCTCAATATACATCTCTTGAGACAAGTACAACTTGTTGGATTTTCTGTCTCTCTCAATTCTCATGCCGAGAATACACTTTGCTGGACCCAAGTCTTTCATGGCAAAACTTTTGCTCAACTCTTTCTTTAGTCTAGCAATTCTTGAGACATTCTTGCCAACAATCAAGATATCATCAACATAGAGCAACAACATGATAAAATCATCACCTGAGAACCTTTGAATAAATACACAATGGTCTGAGCTACACCTCTTGTAGCCTTGCTCCCCCATGACAGATTCAAACTTCATGTACCATTGTCTTGGTGCTTGTTTCAGGCCATAGAGACTTTTCTTCAACTTGCACACATAGTCTTCTTTGCCTTTAACAAGAAACCCCTCAGGCTGCTCCATGTAGATTTCTTCCTCCAACTCTCCATGTAGGAAAGCTGTCTTCACATCCATTTGCTCAACCTCCAAGTTGAGACTTGCTGCCAAGCCAAGGATCATTCTAATAGATGTCATCTTCACCACCGGAGAAAATATTTCATCAAAGTCAATACCTTTTCTCTGGCTGAATCCTTTTACAACTAGCCTGGCCTTGTACCTTGGATGTGTCGTGTGCTCTTCTTGCTTGATTCTGTAGACCCACTTGTTCTTGAGAACTTTCTTGCCCATGGGCAACTTTACCAGCTCATAAGTATGATTGGTATGCAAGGAATCCATCTCTTCTTGCATAGCCTTCTCCACTCCTTCTTCTCATCTTTCATTGCATCTGAAAAGCACTCAGGTTCTGAACCATCTGACAATAACACCACATATTGGTCTGATGGGTACCTGGTGGAGGGAACACGGTTTCTAGTGGACCGTGTGAGTGGAGCTGCTGGTGGACTATCTGGTGCTGGTGCTTCTTGATCATGATCATCATTTTCAGCATCATACTCATGCTGCTCGGGAGCTTCTTCATCACCTGCACCACCATGTGCAACATCATCATCTTGCACATCTTCTGCATCTTCATTTTCAGCTTCTTGCTCAGCTGAATCTGCAGGTTCTGGGTCAGAATCAGATATGTCTTGCTGCTGGTTTTGAGGAGAAACGTGTACCGGAACTTGCTCCGAACCTGCACCTTTGTCTTCCCAATATCCTCAATTGTTTGGTCTTCAACAAACACAACATCACGGCTTCTCACAACCTTTCTTGCTATTGGATCAAACAACTTGTAGCGAACTGATCACCTCCATAGCCAAGAAATATGCACTGTCGTGTCTTTGAATCAAGCTTTGACCTCTCATCTTGAGGGATATGAACAAAGGCCTTGCACCCAAAAACCTTCAGGTGTTATATGAGACTTCCTTGTCGTAATAGACCCTGTTAGGAACATCTCCCTGCAATGGATAACTTGGTGAGAGATTAATAAGATAAACTGCAGTCGACAAAGCCTCACCCCAATATTTTTTAGGCAGTTTTGCACTTGATAGCAAGCATCTAACTCTCTCAACAATTGTCCTGTTCATCCTCTCAGCAAGACCATTCAGCTGTGGTGTCTTCGGAGGAGTAAATTGGTGCCTAATTCCCTGTTCCTTGCAATAGGCATCAAATGGGCCAATATACTCTCCCCCATTATCAGTGCGAATGCACTTGATCTTCTTCTCAGTTTCTCTCTCAACTGAGACTTGGAATTGCTTGAATACACTTAGTACTTGATCTTTGGTTCTCAAAACATAGACCCAAACCTTCCTGGAAAAGTCATCAATAAATGTGACAAAGTACTTTGCTCCACCCATTGACCTCACCGACATTTTACAAACATCGGAATGTACCAAGTCCAACACCTCGGTCTTCTTGTGAGGAGGTTGACTCTTGAATGCAACTCTGTGTTGCTTCCCCGCTAGGCAATCTGAACATTTCTTGATGTGAACACCTTTCACACCTTTCAACAAATTTTTCTTCACTAGCACCGTCATCCCCTTCTCACTCATATGCCCAAGTCTCTTGTGCCACAAAGCACACGTCTCTTTTTTCTGCAATGCATTGACACAAGCAGCAGAAAGCTTAGCATGAACATGATACAAAACTGAAACCATGTTACCTCTAGCAACAATCAGGTTTCCTTTAGTGAGCTTGTACTGTGCATTTCCAAATCTGCTCAAGTACCCATCTTTGTCAAGCAACCCAACCGAGATAATGTTGAGACGAAGTGCCTCAACATGCCTCACCGACTTGAGGACTAGTGGTACCATTTTCAGTCTCCAAGTGCACATCTCCTCTTCCAATGATTTGTGCTCTATCATTGTTTCCCATCTTCACAACACCAAAATCACCTGCTGTATAGTTTGTGAAGAGCTCTCTACGAGATGTAGCATGTATGGTAGCACCGCTGTCCGGAATCCAAGTCATCTCATCACCATCTGCAAGGTTGATAGTCTCATCAGAAACAACAGTGATCTTCTCCTCAATAGTAGAACCAAAACTGCCATCATGTTCTTCATGCATGAGAGACATGATCTCCTCAACACAGTAATCCGGCCCTCACTATCACTGTCATTGTCTGCTGTTTCTGAACTTGCTTCTTTTTCTTCTTTTTGTCTTTTTCCATTCGTCACAATGCCACTTGATATGGCCCTTCTCATGGCAGTGATGGCACACAAAATCAGCATACTTTCCTTTGCCTTTTGATTTGCTTCTACTTCTTTCAGCCCCTTTACTCGGACCTCTACTCTTGCTTCTCCCCCGTGACTGAGTCACAACACTTCTGAGTGTGAAGAAGAACTGTCCTTGTCAGCAATTTTTCTGGACTCTTCATTTAGTACCTTGGTCTTCACAAGGTTCCAAGTGACAACTCCATTAGGTGTTGAATTGCAAACGGTGACCTTAAAGGTCTCCCACGTGTCCGGTAATGAGCCAAGTAGCAGCAAGGCTCTCACTTCATCTTCAAATGTGATTCCCATTGAAGATAGCTGATTAATAATGCCCTGAAATTCATTTGCATGATCTGCAATTGGAGTTCCTTCTTTGTACCTTAACCGCATCAATTTCTTGATCAAGAACATCTTGTTGGTACCTTCTTTGCGAGCATACAGCTCCTCCAATTTCTGCCATAAGGTGCGTGCATGTGTCTCATCAATGATATGGTTCAAAACATTGTCATCGACCCATTGTCGAATGAACCCACAAGCTTGGAGATGAAGTACCTCCCAAACATCTTCTTTCATGTCCTCGGGCATCTCAGTGGAGAACACCGGCTTCCAGTATTCTTTCACATACAACAAGTCCTTCATCTTGCTCTTCCAAGCTTGATAATTTGTACCATTCAATGATATCATTCTGTTGTATTCACTTCCATCTTTCAACACAAGCAAACTGCACTCAGCCCAAAACAAATCTTGCTCTGAAACTTGAGTACAAACTGAACCTCAGCTCTGATACCACTTTGTTGGGAGGTGCGGGGAGAAGATACACAACTCCAATAGCCTTCCAGCCTGCAATGAACTTTGAGGATAGGTTCAACCAACAACAATATGCAGCGGAAAAATAAACACAATCACATGCACAGGTGACACAAGGATTTACGTGGAAAATCTCCCAACATGAGGAGGAAAAACCACGGCTGTGGACCAACCGGTCCACGCAAGCTTCACTATGAGCAAGAGTCTTCTCCAGAACATCTGGAGATTACAACACACACCAACTCGTTACCCACCGGCAACAACAACAACAAGAACCACAAGAGGCAAGATTTCAGCAAAGCAGAGTATCACAGATTCTGTCTCGTCGGTAATCAGCAAACTGCTCTTAAACCATAGATCCAAACAGCACAAAACTTGGTAGACAAGCAGACATATGAGTTCCCAACATACCCACCAAAGATGAGCTCAATCGGACACCGTTTGCCTGCCCAAACTGTTCCTCTACCAAAACTGCTCTGTGCTGAAACTGCAGCAGTCCGAACTGACGAAACCTCTCTCAAATCTGATGCTCCTCTGACCCAAACCTCAAACCAGCTATCCAGATCGAAGTACTCAAAGTAAGGAACGAGCTCACCAAGTATGGAGTTGATCCAAGCACGTTTGACCCTCCAATCACCGGCTTGAAGGAAGACCTGTCAGATGCGCCAAATCCTGACAGAAATCACCTCTCTTGTTCTTCCTCTCTTCTCACTAGGTTTTGGTGTTCTTGTGTGTTCTCTCACTCTCTCACAGCAGCAGCCACGTTCTGGCTTCTCTCTTTTGCTTGCAAAAGCCACCAAGAGTGGCTAGGGTTTTATTCTTCTACCTCTCAAGGAGGCAGCTCAACCGTTGGATGCATACATCGATCAACGGCTCACACGTGTTGGACTTCCTGGGCTAAAGTTTGGCTGCCAACACACCTCCATGTGGAGGGACATGGCCCAACACCCCCGTCGTCGCGGTTGTCCTGGTTGTGAACTGCTATCCATTGCGAGGAGGCGTGGGTTTGACAGGGGTGTCCGTGCAAATTAGCCGGGCTAACAGAGAGAGGTCGCGGACATGTTTTTGGAAACTTACGGTGGAATTAGTTCTAACGCTACGATTCAGATGCACGGATACGTAAAACTAGCAGATGCACAGGATACGACGCTTTACAAACATAATAACAATTAAAGTGTTACTAAGGACGTGTTCGACAAAAGACATATCGTACGAGAGAGCTCCTCAAAAACCTAGCCGCCGCCACCTCCTTCTCCTCCAACGTAGATCGGTTCCCTCCTCCGGCCGGCCTTGCCGGGGACGGGAGGGGTGGGGAACCCGATCTATGAGTGGAGTTTTTAATAATAGTAGTGTTTTAACAAATTGGTTAGGGTTTTGATAGCCGTCTTCTTTATCAATGGAGATGGCATCGTCTACAATAAGTAATATCCCGAACTTCGTTCGGCGGCGAGATCTTCTTGCCGACGTCAATGATGGTTTTGGAAGGTTAAGTTTGTCTAGGTATGATTTTTCAGATCTTACTTCGCCAGATCGATTTGGATTATTTCTCATGGCTGGTGCGAGGAGGATTGTCCTTGCAATATCTGTCCCGACTGCTACGTCCAATTGTGATTCACGCTATCGGCTCCCGACGACGTTGACCAGGCTGTTCGGTTTCTTTTTCCTGAAATATCGGTGTTGGTACTCTTGCCCATATTGGTTGATTAATTTAATAGCTGCGTGCGTGCACCTAGCCTTGGCATTGCGGCTCAATATTACAATTATGGGAGAATCTTTGTTGGTATTAACAGGTTTGTGGTTTGGTATCTTTATCGTTTCACGGCTGCCTTCAGAAAAATACAAGATCGTGTCTTGAAGAAAAAGATTTTGAAGATTTGCTCGTTTCTTTTAGACCTTATTTTGTAATCGATGTAGTCACCTCATGTATTCTCTACCATGTACTATACTATCAAACTAGGTTGCTGGCTAAACTGATTATGTTTCCAAAAAAAAAGGACGTGTTCGACAAATCTTGATATCCACCTAATCATTCTGAATCTCGATTCTCGTTCGGAGGTCTAGCAATCGCTAGGGAGCGAGAAACGCTCCGTTCCGACATTACCGATTGTGTTGGGTTGGCAGCCCCACGAGCCCATCCTGTAAGTCGAATTGGAGTCGGGCCTGCTATTTTTCCTTGCCGAGGCTGGCCGGTTCGGTGGGGTTGTTAGATGCTGGGTTACAGCGAATTGAGCACATGCACTATGTGTCGGTGAATCCTATTTGATGCTTGTAGCGGTCGGGAGGAAGGAGGTGATGTGAGCACCCTCTGTCCAGTCTAAGAATACGAGATTACCAGTAAGGATGCATCACCCTGAAAAATTGTTTAACACCGGTCAAAGAAAAACCGTTTAACTAGTTTCTATTTTGAGCTGAACTGTTTATAATTACTTAATTATAATATCAAATCTTGACTGAACCTTAAGTAAGCAGATAAGAAACGAAAGAGTAGAAACTTATCCAAATATGTATGAAACAAATAGGCATGCATGCTCCTTCCGAAGATACATGGAAATCACGTTGTCGTCGTCCTCGCGCAAAAGGTTCGCGCAGACCAGCTGATCAGCCTCCTAGCGCTGAAATTCGACTCCTTAGAGTTCACGGCCTCGCCAGCAAGAAATATTGACATATTGTATCTGCCCAACCGTCACGCGATGACGTATGCCACTTGTCCATTCTCACTACGGGAAACCGTCAAACGCCGACGGCCGTCCTGTACGCCGACGGCCAAATGTCGGGGCCGTCGGCGTACAGCACGGGCTAGGGCAGACGACGAACAGGCCGTCGGCGTACGAAGCGCCGTCGGCGTAGAATTACATCCCCGACGGCTGCCGTCGGCGTTCTAAATCCCGTCGGCGTACAAAAGGCGACATAACGGAACCGTCCAGCGTCGTTGATACGCCGACGGCTGCCGTCGGCGTTTAGTTGTTTTTTTTAATTTATTTTCGTATATAATATTCATTTATTTATTTCTCTACATAATATTTAATGTAGTTGTAATTTATATATATTGGACCTATAATTGCCCTCCCAATTTCAGTATCCCACCCCCGTAAAATAACGGTTTGAGTTTTCCGGAACCCAACCCTACAACATATACATGTAAAACAAATAAAAACTTTTCCTGGCTCACTAGAGAGAAAGTGATGCCGGTGATGTCGGTCACACCTAGGAGTAGATTCTTGCACAGGTACAACACACAACACACTTGTATACATATGGTATGTCACAAGCTAGGTTTGGGTGGGGTTCCGACGCTCCGGGGCCCCCTTCGGTGAAACCCTGAATCCGCTGGAAAAACAATAACGTTTCCGTCTACCCCCATAGACGTGCGTCGAAAGGGGGTAGCCCAGTGGACTTTTTTGCTTGGTTGTGTTATGTTAGGCCATAGGAACATGAGAAACCAAAGTCTACCCCAAATCGACACACGATTCCATCCGGTTCGCCCGAAAGGGGAGTTTTCACCTCTAAGTGCAGAAACTAACTAGAGAGAGTGATGCCGGTGATGTCGGTCACACCTAGGAGTAAATTCTTGCACAGGTACAACACACAACACACTTGTATACATATGGTATGTCACAATCTAGGTTTGGGTGGGGTTCCGACGCTCGGGGCCCCGCTTCGGTGAAATCCTGAATCCGCTGGAAAAACCCTAACGTTTCCGTCTACCCCCATAGACGTGCGTCGAAACTGGGTAGCCCAGTGGACTTTTTTGCTTGGTTGTGTTATGTTAGGCCATAGGAACATGAGAAACCAAAGTCTACCCCAAATCGACACACGATTCCATCCGGTTCGCCCGAAAGGGGAGTTTTCACCTCTAAGTGCAGAAACTAACTAGAGAGAAAGTGAAGCCGGTGATGTCGGTCACACCTAGGAGTAGATTCTTGCACATTTACAACACACAACACACTTGTATACATATGGTATGTCACAAGCTAGGTTTGGGTGGTGTTCCGACGCTCCGGGGCCCCGCTTCGGTGAAACCCTGAATCCGCTGGAAAAAACCCTAACGTTTCCGTCTACCCCCATAGACGTGCGTCGAAACGGGGTAGCCCAGTGGACTTTTTTGCTTGGTTGTGTTATGTTAGGCCATAGGAACATGAGAAACCAAAGTCTACCCCAAATCGACACACGATTCCATCCGGTTCGCCCGAAAGGGGAGTTTTCACCTCTAAGTGCAGAAACTAACTAGAGAGAAAGTGAAGCCGGTGATGTCGGTCACACCTAGGAGTATATTCTTGCACATTTACAACACACAACACACTTGTATACATATGGTATGTCACAAGCTAGGTTTGGGTGGTGTTCCGACGCTCCGGGGCCCCGCTTCGGTGAAACCCTGAATCCGCTGGAAAAACCCTAACGTTTCCGTCTACCCCCATAGACGTGCGTCGAAACGGGGTAGCCCAGTGGAATTTTTTGCTTGGCAGCTGCATGCGGTTTCTGACCATACAAGTTATATTACAAGGTATGATCTTTTCCATCTTCTGTACAGTCGGCGCTAGTGCTAACAACGTGCGAGAGTACGCCGTATTTTCACATAGCAGGCGTTGTGTCACTGGCATGAGTCATCATCTTCTGGGACAACCTAGCTAGCGTCACTCGGAGTAGGTCTGGTCAAAAGCTGCATGACTAGCGTAACTTGAAACTTCGGTGATCAATGATAAGGCGGGCCTCTGCCAGAAGAGCCTGGCCCTCGGTACAGGTTCTGTGGAGGATTACCCGACATGTCTCCTCCGTATCCAGGGACATCGGAGGCACCTCTTGTTGCGTTGTTCGTATCCGCGAGGGATGGAGCATATCTGTCCATTACTGAGCTCACTGCTACACCTGGACCCAATAACCCCGAACCATACCTGTCCGTGACTGAGCTTCGTGATGCACTTGTACCCGAGAGCCCGTAAGACTGAGAAGTTAAAGAGAGCTGGTCATATCTAGCAGTTGAAGAACCAAGGGAATATATTGATTAGGGAATATATTGACAAAAAAAAAAGAGGATACGCCGACGGCATTGCCGTCGGCGTAGTCTTATCCACTTAACCCACCCACGCCTACGCCGACGGCAATCCCTACGCCGACGGCATTGCCGTCGGCGTAGTCTTATCCACTGACCAAAACGCGCGCGGGCACGCTCCTCTCCTCCACACACACACACAGTCCCCTTGCTCGATCCCCTCCTCCCCGCGCTGCCCGCCGCCGCCACCTCCTCCCCGCGCTGCCCGCCTGCCCCTCGCCGCCGACACCTCCTCCCCGCGTCGCCCGCCCGCCCTCCCGCGCCGTCCACCCGCCCCTCGCCGCCGCTTCCTCCTCCGCTCCCCGCCCCGGCCACCTCCTCCTCCGCTCCCCGCCCCGGCCACCTCCTCCTCCGCTCCCCGCCCCGGCCACCTCCTCCGCTCCCCGCCCCGGCCACCTCCTCCTCCGCTCCCCGCCCCGGCCACCTCCTCCCAGCGCCGCCCATCCCCGCGCCGCCCGCCCGCCCCTCGTCGTCTCCTCCTCCGCGCCCCGCCCCGGCCTCCTCCTCCCCGCCCCGGCCACCTCCTCCTCGGGCTGCCGCGTCTCCCGAAGCTCCTCGGGCCACCGCGTCTCCAGAAGCTGCCCGGCCCAGCTCCTCCTTGCTCCGGCTGCCCCCGACGCCCCACCTCCTCCGGCGCCACCGGATGTAAGCCACACCTCCTCTTCTCCACATTTTAGGAGTAGGATTTTGGGATTTTACATTTAGGGATTTTACATTTAGGGATTTTAGGAGTAGAAATTATAGATGGGATTTTAGGAGTAGAAATGATTTAGGGATAGATGTAGTAAATAAAATGTTGTTGAAAATAGAAAATAACAAAATGATTTAGGGATAGATGTAGCAAATAAAATGTTGTTGAAAATAGAAAATAACAAAATGATTTAGGGATAGATGTAGCAAATAAAATGTTGTTGACAATTATTTTTCATATATTCATTTCATATATGACTAACCCTGTATCAAATGCTTTTACTTAACTAAGTATCATGTCGGAGCCGGAGCGAAAGTTTCGTGGTGTTCACCGGAGACCCACGAAGATCCCGACTTGGGCAGCTCAGATCACAGTGGATCACAGGAAGATCCAGCTTGGTACTTTCAGGTGCCCGTGGCAGGCGGCCCGCGCCTACGACTGCGCGGCGGTCCAGCACTTTGGGGCGAGAGCGATCCTCAACTTTGAGGATGAGCGGAGCGCGGCGCACATGTTAGCGCCAGATGGCATGAGGATCGCGACGAAGGCCGAGGAGAGGGAGCACCGGCAGGCAGAGAGCTGCTCAGGGCGCGCCACCAGCGCGAGGATGACCCCTTGGTCAAGGATCTCCTCCTTGATCCCCAGGTGATGGCGGTCCAGTACCAGGTCTTGAGCGAGAGCCGGCAGCAGCGCGGGCAGGGCGAGGCCGGCCCCTCCGGCACGCAGCAGCAGGGCGAGGACTCTAGCAGCAGCCTGTCCTCTTGTTGGGGCCGCTTGGACGACGTCACTGACACCGGCGCGAGTCGAGTTTAGGATGTCTATCATCCTACCTGTCGTACTACTAGACTTATCTTGCTACCTGTTGTACTGCTAGACTTATCATACATGCTACCTATGTATTATTGTGCTACTTGTCTATATGTGTTATGTTAGCTAATATGGTTACATCGTTCTATGGTTTATTCTGTTTTATGTTTAATTATTAGGTAAAATGGAGGGATATTTGCTTATATATTTCGATTGTTTGTACTTTTCAGATGACGTAGCTTCCTCTCGGCCTTCTCCGGCCACCGATCACGCTTCGAGGGTATAAATCTTTCGCCTCTCTTGCTGCATAGGTTTATTTTGGTCTAGATCACCAAGTCAGTCGCGTAACCCGAGTCAGATCCCATCCGGAAGGGTTACAAATTTATAAATATGCAGGATTGTCCATCTTTGCATATTTATAACCGTAACACTTCCGGGTTGTCCTGTTGGACAGTCCGAGTACGTGTAGATCGGGTCGTGTTCCACGTTCTACCCCTTCCTGAGACGGAATTTCGGCAGCACCTCCCTGTTGTTCTTCGGATGCACACCCTCTCGGCTTGACAAGCTCGAGACGTGTATTCTGAAGAACAGCGGGGAGGTGCTGCCGAAATTCCGTCTCGGGTCGGGGTAGAACATGGGACACGACTCGATCTACACGTACTCGGGCGGGATAGGCCCCTACCTATTAGAAGTGTATGTGAACCCTTGCATGTTGTAAAAGATAAAATTTGGCCGTAATAAAATGGTGACATTGCATGCAAGAAAATAAAAATATGATGCATTTAATTTCATGTTATTATTATTTGGCTCACAGTAAAGCAGCAGAGGATGGCAGATAATGGGTGGATGTACAGTGGCCGAATTAGTTTGGTTGACAAAACAGATGAGTGGGTATGGAAGACGCATTTGTTAGTGAAGGAGTTAGCGCGTAAGGGTTCAGAGTCAGGCGCTCGTGGACAGTGCCCTTGCCCTCGTTGCAAGTTTCGTACACGTCAGGGAAAGGATGATATGATTAAACACCTCTTCTCTCGTGGGTATATGCCGAACTTCGTGACGACAGTCAACTTTGATGAGTACGAGCGCGAGAGTGGCAGGGTGATGCGGCAGCGGATCAATGGCAATGAAGATGATGGGATTAGAAACTGGCTAGATGATCTCCGTGCTGGCGACATGCCAGATTCGCCACCATCACAGGAGGAACCGGAGGAACCTCCAGAACCGGAGGAACCGCGTGAACCGGAGGACCCAGAGCCAACCGCGAAGGCCTTCTTTGCTATGATGGCCTCGTCTCAGAGGCCTCTGTACGAGGGTGCAAAAGTTTCTCAGCTCGATGCCATCTCGCAAGCACTAGCCAACAAGCTCCAGTATGGCAGCACCCGTTCATGCTTTGAAGCGCATCTGCAAACAACTGGTAACCTGTTGCCTGAAGGGCATTGTCTGCCTCAAAGCATGTACGAAACGAAGAAAATCCTGCGAGATCTCAGCATGGATTATCAGAAGATAGATTGTTGTCCAAAAGGATGCCTTTTGTTTTGGAAACAGTTTGCCAATGACAAGTACTGTATCTTGTGTAAGGCCTCTAGGTATCATGTGGTAAAAGGACCCGATGGTACGAAGACGCAGTCAAATGTCGCCATTAAGATTCTTCGTTACCTCCCATTCATACAAAGAATCAAGCGGCTTTACATGAACAAAGAGACTGCCACACAGATGCAATGGCACAAAACGGGGAAGAGATACAAGGATGAGCACGACCGGGAATTGATGGGACATCCATCTGATGGTACGGCATGGAAGAACTTTGATGCGAACCACCCCGATGAGGCAGCAGATGCTCGAAACGTGAGAATCGCGATAGCAACCGATGGATTCAATCCATATGGTTTGTCGACTACCGCGTACAGCTGCTGGCCCGTGTTTGTTATTCCGCTCAATCTCCCTCCTGGAGCCCTAATGCAAAAGAAGACCATGTTCCTCTCGCTGATCATTCCAGGTCCTGAATATCCGGGGAAGAATTTAAGTATGTACATGCAGCCAATTGTGGATGATCTGAACCACTCTTGGCACCACGGGACGTTGACATATGATCGTGCATCGAAGACAAACTTCTTGATGAAAGTTTGGTATCACAATTCCATGCATGACATGCCCGGGTACGCCCTATTCTGCGGATGGTGTACAGCTGGTAAGTGGCCATGCCCAGTGTGCAGGAACCGACTTGAGTTCATGTGGCTAACGGCGGGACGGAAGTATTCCGCGTTTGACACACATCGAAAGTTCCTCAAAAGAGGGCATCCGTTTAGAGAAGACAAAAAGAACTTCAAGAAGGGCAGAGTTGAGCGTGAAGAAAAAGCGATACCAACTTTCGATGGTGCAGCTGTTGACGCCGAGCTAAGTGCTCTCGTGCCTGCTGGGAAAAGGCCCACGATATGTGGGATATGGTGTGTCGCACAACTGGACTCACGTGGCAGGCTTGACGCAACTCGAATATTACAAGGACCTCGAACTTCCCCATAGCATCGATGTGATGCACACCGAAAAGAATGTTGGAGAGTCCCTCTTTCACACAATCCTGAACATTACCCCGAAGTCGAAGGATAATGTTAAGGCTAGAGTTGATGTTAAGAAGCTCTGTGATAGGGAGAGAATGCACATGAAGCCTCCTGAAGGCCGTCAAAAGAACTGGTTCAAGCCGCATGCTGACTTCTGCCTTAATAGTATGCAAAGGTCTGAGGCATTCCATTGGCTCAAATTCGTCGTGATGTTCCCTGATGGCTATTGTTCGAATATAAGTAAGGGAGTCAATATACAACGGCAAAAGTCACCGGGCTCAAGAGTCACGACTATCATATATGGATTGAGCGGCTGCTACCGGTGATGGTTCGAGGGTATCTCCCCGACCGTGTCTGGCGAGTGCTCGCGGAGTTGAGCCATTTCTTCCGCACGCTCTGTGCTAAGCAAGTATGTCCCCTGATTATTCAGAAGCTGCATGAACTAGTGCCGGAGTTGCTGTGCAACTTAGAGACGATATTTCCGCCAGGCTTCTTTACTCCGATGGCACATCTTGTTGTGCATCTTGCGAATGAGGTACTCTTGGGTGGACCGGTGCAGTTTCGTTGGCAGTTTTGTATTGAGAGAGAGTTTAAGTATATTCGAACCAAATGTGGAAACAAAAATAAGATTGAGTCATCCATAGCCGAGGCAACTATCCTTCAGGAGATGGCAGACGCCAGGCTAACGTACTACCCCGATGATGTTCCCACTATGCATAACCAGGCCTCTCGGTACAATGTCGACGAGCCCAAGCGAGACCCCAAGCTCGTCCTCTTCCAGTGTCCCGGTGGCAAGAGCGGTGGCCAACAAGGTATAACTTGACCAATGATGAGCTGGAGTGCATAATGCTCTATGTGCTTATGAACATGAAGGAAGTGACCCACGACGAGCAGGGAGAAGAGGGCAGTTTCCTTAGGTAAAATGGGGAACAAATTACTTTGCAACTACTATCATGATTTCGTTCTAATACGTATTTTCTCCTTTTAGTCAATTCACGGATGAAATGTGGTCGGGAACATCAGATGGACCCAATGAAGCCGCGTTGGACACTCTTTTGAAAGAGCCTGCCCCCGGAAAGAAAAAATTCACGGTTTGGTTCAGGGAAAAGGTAATTTCAAACCTGTCCCTTCTACCTTGCAATTCGTGTATTATCCCTCTTACTAATGCACAAAACAATTTGTACTTGTAGGGAGCTGATCCCAACGTTGTGATGTCAGATGAGTTGAGATGTGTCTCCCAAGGTTGTAACCGTAGAGTCGAGAAGTATGAGAAGTATGATGTGAATGGGTACCGCTTCCATACAGAGCATCACCAGAACAGTCGGCCTAATGCAAAGACTATAAATACCGGGGTCTTCACCAAAGGAGCCGGTAATTATGATTACTACGGAAGGTTACAGAACGTATATGAGCTGACGTTCAATAACACGAACATATCACTCAAGCTTGTTGTGTTCAAATGCCACTGGTTCGACCCTGAGCATGGAACCAAAAGTACCCCTTCCATTGGGTTAGTTGAAGTTAAGCCTTCAACCACCTACAATGGATCCGATGTCTTTGTTGTGGCTCACCAAGCCTTTCAAGTTTATTATTTGCCCTACCCATGCAAGAAAGAGGGACTCATTGGTTGGGAAGTCGTGTTCCATGTATCGCCACGTGGTAAGCTACCCATGCCCTCCGAAGACGATTACAACAACATTGACCCTAAAACATACGAGGGGATTTTCTATCAAGAGGAACAAACCTTTGGGGACTTTGGCATACAAGGTCTTGAGGACCGCGAGGACAATGCACAAACAGGTGGTGACGTAGTGGTGAATCTAAAGGATATAGATATGCTCAACAAGTTACAGAGTGATAGTGATGACGATGATGAGCCTCCACCGTGCGAGGAGGTTCCAATATACAACACTCGTGATAGTGATGTTGATAGTGATGTTGATAGTGATGATGACAACCCAGGACTTAACTATGAGAGTGATGATTAGGGGTGAGGGTCTTTTATGTCCTTTTGCGTACTATTTACTTTTCAACATGCTTCTTCTTAATTGCATTACGTCTTTATTCTTATTTACTACATTTTTCAACATGCTTACAAGTTTATCCTTTCTCAATGCAGGTGATTGACCAAGATGAGCCAAGGCAAGGAATCATCGGCCTCGGGCTCTCGGGAGGTGTAGGATGTGTTCGGGTGTAGCGTGTGTGAATTCGAACTTGTTTGGAGTTTGTATGAATGCTTGGATGAATTTGAATCATGTTTGTGTCATTTGGATATGTATGTGATGTTTTATTTGATGTTTCTGTGATGTTTTATAATTTGTGCAATTTTAATTGTATTTAAAATGCGCCAGAAACCAGCAGCAAAAAATTTCAGAAACTGAAAAATTTCAGAAACTGAAAAAAAATTTCAGAGATCACACTCGATATTTCTGGAAACCCTTTCCCCTCTACAGTGCACACGAGCGACGCGGAGGCGACTCGGCGTCACCAGGCGGCCGCCGGCGTATCTGGGGATCTCCCGTCCTCCGCCGGCCGCCCCGGCGGCGGGAGGGCGGGGATCCCTAGATCTGCGCTCCGGCGAGTAGTGGCGGAGCTTTTGGGCGGCGCGGCTGAGGTGGGGAAGCCGGCGCCGCCGTTTTGGAGATCTGCGGCTCCCCCTCCGCGGCGTCGTCGGCGACGGCGTCCTCGAGCTGCAGTTCCGTCTCCGGCTGCTTCTTTCTTCTCCGGCCTTGGCGGCAGCCCGGCTTCGAGTGTGTACGAGGCCGGTGGTGGAGGAGGTGCGAAGCGGATGCGGCGGTGGTGTGTGGCGTGCGGGTGGAAGATCCGTGGCGTAGGCCATGGATCTGGGGCGGGAGAAGCTCGGGGTGCGGCCCCGACCTCTGCGTGTTCATCGATCCAGATCCAGCTCCGAGGGGCTGGTGGCTCTTGTGGTTCGTCAACGCCACGGTGGTGGCTAGAAGCTCTTCCGTTCCGTGGAGAGGGCTTCGGGCGTCGGCTTCCTTCCTCGTCTCCGGCGGTGGAGGCGGCGCGTGCTGGAGCTGCTCGTGGATGAAGATGGCGTGGCGCTGCGGTGCCGTTTCTTCGTATCCTTCTTTTTTCCTTGCTTGTATCCGACCTTGTACTGTCCTTCTAGTATGAATACAAGTATGAAAAATTCAAAAAAAAATTTACCCGGCTATCCCTTGCTGCTCTAGACATTCCTTATCTCCAATGTCCCGAGTTGAGACTCTCCAACTCGCTACCATCCCGAGTTTTGCTAGCAGCTTGGCATCCTCCTATCCATCACTAACTCGCTCTTTCCCATTGAGACATATCATAGCAACCAGTGCACACGCTTTGGCAACATTAAACTTCCTAAATACAAGCGAGGCGTTCCTTGATGCCTTCCATTCACAGCATGTTGCACACATTAAACTACGAATATCATTCATTGTTCTCTTTCAACTCTCAACTCTTACCTCGTAATGGAAGTATGAGATCAAGGGATAGGTATGAAGTCCAAAAGCTAGAAGACTACAAAGAAATGGGAGTGCCTCCTTTATAAGAGAGCAAGGAGTACTGCTTAAAGAGAAGAGTACATGTTGGTGTGAAAATATGTATCTGTAATAAAGAGCTTTTGCCGTGGTTGGAGGAAAGTAGTATGAATTCAGATCAGCCGTCCATTGGGTAGTGTACGCATTTCCAGTTACCTAAAATACCTTTTTTCTTTATTTGGACACTGTAGTCTTTCCAACATAGTCGTCGACGCCGTTCGCTCTGTTCAAAACGTCTTTTGCACAAGGCGAGACCTACAGAGAAAGACCACTGTGTTCCCCACAACCTACATCCGAGGGCTCGCATTTTACTCAATATATGAAAGACGGTCGCTTTAGCGACCTGTGAGCGCTCGAGGCACTGTTCCTATGAACAGTGTTCTACAGTACGACGTTTTTTTTCGAAATTTTTTTATGTTTTTTTTCTTTTGTTCTTCCAAAAATTATATACACGAAATATGTGTGTCGACGAGTAGGTTCCATTCTCCCAAACGGTTTCAAGTTTTGTCGATTCTAACTTCTCAATTTTAATCCAAATAGCACACAAATATTTGACGAATTTTGTCATTTTTTGGCATGAAGAACCCCCGTGAACAGTTCGAGTTTTTGCCGACTTTAACTTCTCAATTTTGGATCCAAATCTTCCTCCTCACCGAAGATCCACTGCTGGGACGCCGGAGCCGCCGCGGATTCGACGACGCCGTGCCCTGCTCCCTCCGCCGCGAATGCTCGCCGCCGGGTCGCTCCGGCGACCAAACCGAAGCGGCGCCAACACTTCCGGCTGCCCCGCGTCCAGGCGCGTCCCGCAAGGCCAGCCTCGCGTCCCAGATGCCCGTGGTTCGCCTCCGGCGAGCTCGACGCCTCCGCAGCGCAGCCCGCTCCCGCGTGACGTCAGCATGACATGCTACCGGACCTGGGCTGGGCAGCCGGGCGGCTTGCTGGGCTGGGCTGGTTGCTGTGGAGCTGTCTCGGCCCTTTTTTCTCTTCTTTTTTTCCCTAATTTTCTTTTCCCACAAATTTTTTTACACCTTTTCAAATACAAAAAAATTGCAAATGTTTTCACTACCTTCGTATACAAACACATTTCAAAAATTAAATGAACTACTTATTTGTACTACTTATTTACAAATACATTATAATACATCAAAATGCACGAAATAAAAAAAATATGAAGTAGATTTCAACTTTTGCAATTGCTTACGAAATAAAAAAACAATTCAAAAAATCTAAAATATAGCAACATGCTCACAATTCCAATTTGCTAAATATTACGATAAAACATATCAAAATTCTCACAAAAAATACATACAACGCAATATATAATTCAACATACTAAAAAAAATTTAGAGATACTCTAAAATACATATACCTCACAAAATATCTCACATATTGCACTCTCCCTCATTATGGAGTTCAAATAAATATTTATGCCGTTTGACTACTTCAATTTGGTTAGCATTAGTACACAATAAAAATTTGAACATTTCAAATTGTTTATGAAATAAATAAATAAACATTTCAACATCCCTAAAATATATCAGCATGCTCACATTTCCAACTTGCTAAATATTTTGAATTACGATAAAATATACGAGAGTCCTTGCAAAAAAAAAATACATGCAACACACTTGAAAATTTCAATTTGCTAAAAAAAATACTCCAAAATATATAAATCTTACATATTAGCACACAAATTACATTCCCCCTAACTATGGAGTTGTAACAAATGTTTACGATATATTTCACAAATATCCAAACACTCCAAATTTTGTACGACAAATTGCTTCTTCTACAATAAAATATATCATAATTATCACACGAAATACATGCAACACACTTGATGAATGTTAGTACATGATCCAAATGAATTTTCTCTAATTATGGACTGACTTTCACAAATGCTCATGTACTGTACTCACTCCAATTATGAAAATCAAACAAATATTTCGACAAAATACAAACATATATAACCATTCCAACTTGCTAAACACTTAACGGTACTCTAAAATGCGTGAAGACACTCAACAACAAAAAATACTAACTATTTCAGAGTATTTCCACACAAAAAAAACAAACACATTTGAAATTGAATTACAATAATTTCCAAATTCGAGCAATCTCCAAAATCCAACCATTTTTAAAACGAAACATTTTTCAAATTCAATTATTCCCAAACTTAGACAACTTTAGAACGTCGCCATTTTTCATATTCAGATGCCAATTTTTTCCCTAAAAAAACAGAAACATAGAACAGGAAAAATTCTATAAATGCCCATCAACAAAATATTCAAAATATATCGAACTGTTAGGGAAACAAAATGTTTTTTTTTTACAAAAACCAAATAAGTTTGACTAATTCAAATAGGCCTACATTACGATAATTTTATGGAAAAAACACTCATATTACAACATTCCAACTCAAATCATAAATTTTTAGCATTCCAAAATTTCATATGACTTTCAAATCTAATCATTCGGTACACACCAAAATAATTCAAATTTGAATAAATTCTAAATTAAACAGTTTTAAATTCTATTTGATCACAGACATCACAAACATCACCAAATAAATGATAATAAATTATCCCAAAATAAAAACATATTTACATATGTCAAATTGTTTACAAAAAAAATACTATATACACGCTCCAATTATATGGAGCTGTATTTAAAAATAATTCTCTAGCTATGGAATCCAAATGAATAAATGTGCATCTCCACTCATTATGGACTTACATTTAAAACTAATAATTTTTTAACATTTCAAAAAGCTTAAACATTGGAGATATTGCAAAATATATCAACATGCTAAAAAAAAGACCATCTATAATTATGTAGAGTTGAATTTAACAAATACTCACACTACATATTCCCTCCAATTATAGACTCTAATTGAATATCTCAGTTAAGCAAAATATTGGCACAAAAAAAAACTTTTTCTACTTATGAAATTCAGATGCAATTCCTCAAATTATATATTGAAATATGAAATTCATATGCAATTACTCAAATTATATATTCACTTAACTAAATGCTCATACAATGCACATCTTCTAATTACAAAGGTAAAACAATTATTTATGCCAACATACAAACATAATCAAACATTTAAATTTGCAAACTATTCCAGAATACCCTACCATTTTCGAAAAACTTAAATTGGACAACATTTGAATACAATTTAAATACATTTCCTCTAATTCCAGTTATCAATTCATAGCAACATACAAACATATTTGAATATTCCAATTTGCAACATATTTCGATATTATCTAAACTATATAACAAATGCTCAGAAAAAATCAACGCTAAATATGTATGCCAAAACCCAAAACAAATTTAGACAACTCAAAATAGTCAATGTTTAAATACAACATAAATAAACTTTCCCGAATTGTGGCCTCGAATCAAAAAATATGCATTAGCACTGACTACGTACTTAAATCAAATATTATTTGGAAATTAGAAGTATATTTGGATATTTCAGATTGCTAGAATATTAGAGCTACTACAAAATGTATCGACATGCTCACAAAAAAAATGATACTTATTAATGTCAAAATACAAACATATTTAAACAATTCAAATTTACAAAAAATAAATACAAACTAGCACAAGCGCGACGTGACACCTTCTCACAAAAAATGCTACCTACTCATAACAAAAATAAAAACATATTTCCAAATTCCAATTTGGCCAACATTTGGAAAAATATTCCGACATTCCATAAAATATATTGAAAATACTCAAAAAAAAGCTACATACTTAGAGCAAAATACAAATATATGTGAACATTTCAATTCGGCCAATATTTCTACAGCATACAAATAAACTTTCCCCACATGTCGAATCAAATTCAAATGAATTTTTCTGATTTCAATTAACAATTGACATCGAAATACAAACGTGTTTGAACATTTCAATCCACAAAAAAATAGAAAAATCTACACAATATTTCAAAAACTACTCACACAAATAAATGCTACTTATCCGTAACAAAATAAAAACATGTTTTAACATTCCAATTTGGCCAACATTTTTGTGACAAAAAAAATATATGTTGTACACAAAAAATCACCAAGGCGTGCATGACGCCACGCTAATTTCAACTAGTACTGGATTATGAGTGTTCACAATACCAGCTTGGGAGCATCTTCCAATTTCTCGTTGGACATAGGAGTAGCTAGTTTGCACCGATTAAACCCAAGTTTTGAGTGTTTATTTGGCAAACAATGCTCTACCATTTCCGCAATGTAACATAAACAAAGAGCCTTTTTTGTTCAGAAACACGTCGTGAGTATACATCGATCGAGTGTTATTAAGCTCATTTCCTTTACGGTTTTGTGCTTAACACACATACACATTTTTCTTTCGTATGGGTTTCTTGCTTGTTAAATCGATATAAGCTAGTTTGACAACGTCAAGATGACTTAGTTACTTCTAAATTTAGCTACTCGTGTAAACAATCAATGTTTCCTCCTGTACACGAACCCTCTCCGTAAAGCAACTGTTTATTTATTTCCAAAGATAGAAAAATGTACAATATGATGTATATTAAATGTCTACTGGTTAGGAGGCATGTCATATCAAGTGAATCATCTTACTTCTTCCTCCAGATCTGATACTCTATGATTGTTACTGCATGCCACATTTCATGGTACTTTTCAAGGTCAAGGGGCCATACGCACTTTCCGGAGTTTCACCATCACCTATGAGGTAGTCAGACATTGTGCTGTGTTCCGATCAACCTCCCATACTATAGCAAGCAGAGCAACTCAGTTATCATTATCAGCAGAGGATAAGATCCTGAATGCCTCCCAGTCACAAAGCACCGCATGCAAGATGCAACCAACTTCGGTTAATACAGCCATTGTTTTTTGCATTTGATATCTATCTCTCCCTTTTTCTCCCAGCTGAATCGTGATTCTATTTGTGCTGGTTTCACATGTAACCAGTTATATATAAAGCCAAAAGCTAGATGCATTGACATGAAGTATTTCTAGTCAAATGTTGGTGACGAGTGGCGTATCTCTTCTGAGAGTACAAAGACACACACACCGCACATACATCACCACATCCAAGCACACCCTACCTGTGTGCATCCTACCTGAATCATATGCTAGATCTAGACTGCACGTCCGGATTGAAAATAAGATATATGTTTAACTTATTACAAACATAACAAAGCCGTTGGCATATGCACACTGTCCTGTAGTGGTTATTTACAAACATAACAATCAAAGTATTATCTTTTGCACAGATTCGGACCTTGGACTGAACCCCTCCCCATCCACAGTGCAGAGGGGCGATTTCTTTAAGACACCCGCGCGGACCAGCTCGCAGCCGCGGATTCGCCGGATTTCTCGCCCTCCGGCGGCCGCTCCGGCGGCGGCAGGGCGGGGAATCCGCGGATCTCGGCCTGTAAATAGTCTAGGTGTGTGGGTTTCCAGCCGGCGGCGTCGGGGAGGCGGTGGCGCGGCCGGAGTGGAGTTTTGCAGGTGGTCTTCTTCCCTTCGACAGCGGCGCTCCGGTGGAGCTTTGCGTGGATCGACTACCTCCGTCGTGCTCGCAGCTCGTCGCAGCTGCCGTGGGCGACTTCCCCGTGCCGGAGATCGAGGATGGCGGCTCTGGCTTTTGAAGATCTAGAAGCTGCTAGTGTTGGAGCAAGCAAGCGAAGCAGCAGGCGGTGTAGGATGGAGGCGCTTCGGTGTTCGAGGGCCGGCGACTTCTCGTCCGTCTGGGGTCATCCTCTAGTCCAAGGATTATGCGAGGATGTGGCGGCGGCGCGCCGCCGGAACGTTCTGCCCTTCGTCGGCTTCTTCGCCTTACAGGAGATGGACTGGGTTGTAATTTTATCTTTCATGGAGGTCCTTTCTGTAATAGTCTTGTTTCAGTGTACCAGCTGTTTCTCCGCAAAAAAAAACAATCAAAGTATTACTGTACTGCTAAAACATATCATAAATCTTGAGATCCACCTAACACCAATCCCGGTTCTCGTGCGGAGATCCGGTAGCGATCCAGAAACACTCGGTTCGAACTCCATCGATTTTGTTGGGGTGGCACCGGAACTTGAGTCCAGCCTGCTAGTTTTCACTCTTTTTCTTGCCGAGGCTTGGCCCGATCGGCGGGGTTGTTGTTGTTGGAATGCCGCGTTGCAGCAAACTGAGGCTCCTGGGTTGCTGAGAGAGCGGCGAGCTCGGTGGAGGGCCTGGGGAGAGCTCGCTTGAGGGAATCCAGCGAGGAGGCTCGTCCGGCTGGAGAAGGTGCTCGGACTGGAGCAGCTCACAAATCTCCAAGCAACATCACCCTCGTTTGGCAGCTATGTGAAGGTTGCAACAGTTTGATAATCTTTTCTAGCTACTAGCAGATCAGGACAATGGTCTAGGATTTAGTACTCCATAACATATTGATGCGTTGACCATGTGACAAATAGGAACTAAAGCACCATAAGTCAAAATACAGTGTATACTCGTACATCCTCAGATACAACAAGATACGCAAGCCTCCAAGCAATATCACTATATCAGTCTGTGTTTTGCCATTCAACAGAATGTTCATACACCTTGCTCACCCTGTCCACAAGCAGATCAGCGCTTAAGGCTGGCACTTGTCTCTGATGCACTTGGCGTTCTGCAGTAACTACAGGAAAAACATTCTAATGACTCACAAGTAATGTTTTTCCAGATTCCTCTCATTTCCACTATGATTTCCAGCTCCAACTGTTCTATTTTTTTATTTTCAATTCAATCAACTCCCTCGACTCCTGACTCCCTTCATGGGTTTGGATGGGTACAGAAGAAGACCACAACCATAAGTTACTGTGCATATCGGCGTCCTTTATATGAGTTGTTCGTACATATGTGGGAAGATTAACGGATGAATTAGCTACCAACCATTGACCCCATATATTTAGATTCACGTGTCGTATATGTGAGTGGGTCGTGTATATTCAAGTAAAAAAAAAGGAAAAAATGCAAGTCCCAACATCTGTTTGTCATTTCAATAGTCCGTGCACCCGGTATTTTAGAACATATCGGAGATAGCTAGAGATGAAATAAATGAGGGATGATCTTTCAGACAACATATGTCAAACAAGGCACCTCCTACATGACACAATGGTTTCTGATGGAACATGAGGCATGACATGATCTTGGAAAATAGTAGAGCTCACCTAGAACGAAGAAATAATTGGAACAAAAGGTTTTGCGGTCTTGTGGAGAGTATCATAAAAGTAAGTAACTGTACATGAGGACAATGACGTGTACGTACAGCTCTTAACTTGCTACATACACAGATTGTGGGGAGAAAAACAGCACCAAGAATTTGTTTTGACTATACATAGCTATGCATGGTGGGTGCAGAGGTCGAGAGATTACTTTCTTCCTTTTCACGAAAATATAGTTATTGTATATTTGGTGTTCAAACGTCTGCAAAACATCCAGAAACCATAGTTGGTGAAATAAGTAAAACAACATTATGTTAAGAGAGCGTTTTGGACTCTAGCTTCTGGTAACAATGCTACCATTCAGCAAAACCTCAAAGTTAAATGCCAAACCTGATGCAGGTCCCATGATTACAAAGTCCATCCCTAAGCGCGAGAGTGGAGGACGAACTAGAAGAAAAACTTTTTTTTTTGAATCTAGGCATACTTTATTACTTATCAAATAGGCTTACATCGTTTGCAAGTAGAGCACAAATAAAATCCGGAGGGTCCTCATGCCAGACAGATGACAAGACGCCCTCCGCTTTGCTAGCTAGAACATGAGCTACTTGATTACTTTCCCTAGGAGAAAAAACAAACTCAATGGCAGCGAAGCCCCTAGCTAAGAAGGTACATTCTTCGTAGATAGCTGCAGCAGCTCCCGCCGAGTTGCCGCCCTCATTCATCGTAGTGATCACCTCCATGCAGTCGCTGTTAACTACTAGTCTATGGCAGCCAATTTGACCAGCAAGGAGGAGCCCATCTTTCAGCGCTCTAGCTTCAGCCAAGGCAGCATCAGGGACATGGGCAATACCGCAGCTACTGCCAGCGACGAAAGCACCGTGATCATCTCGCAGCACTGCACCTGTCGCACCCAACAAAAAAGGATGCAAAACTGTACGACTACATAGCATTCTTAATTAATGGTGTATGCATTATGACATCCATACCTATGCACGGGTTGCATTTTCTACCTAGAAATTTTATTTTATTTTCAGAAGACTTCTATCGATATGTATGCAATATCTTGAATAAGGATCTTTTGTGTTTAGTAGTAATGTAACCCGAATCATATACAAGGAATCGATGAGATAGTATGAGACATAGAAATAATTGGTGGTAGCATTCAGTGAGTCCTCTACAGTTCGAAAAGAGCTGAGTGACGAACTTCTCTAGCCACCACGCAACCCAGAAGGAGATGTGAGATGGACACCATCTCGTGGTCACAAAAAGGACACTGGGTCGGATGAGGAGAGCGTGCCTCTCCATGCACCCTTTCTCTCGTCCGACAACGCCCTTGAGTATTCTTCGATGTTCACACCTTCGGAGATTGCCTCGGAGTAAGAATTATGGAGCAGGGTTGGCCTCTTGAGGCGTGATCGTTACGAAAATAGAGCACGAGATCCGAGTCTGCGGTTTTTCTTTTCTCGGTCGAGCAAGTGTTTGTGCATTCTCCGCAGATTTAAGCCCTAGGACGATGTAGTGTCCATCTTGACCTCGCTTTCTATGAAAATGATACCCCACAGGCCGTATTATCAGTTTCAAAAGATGTTTCATGTTGTTTGTGCCTCAAAAGACCGTTAGACTCGCATGTCTAGTCCAAAACATCAATTTCTTTCGAGAGAATCATCGACTGCTCATGATTTGGAGCACCGTTGATTTTTCTATTCTATGTTTTTGTCTTTTTTTTGCGTGAAACGAGCTGTATTATCACAGAGTTCTTACAGAAAGGTCCTGAGACAAAGAGAAAAATACAACGAAGTCCCTCAGCAACCCGTTGACGAAGACGACGACGAGGACGTACGCCTTGGATACGGAACAGCCCCTCCACGGCCGGGAAGTCGACGAACTCGGTCCCGAAGAGCCTCCATCCAACGCCATCGAAGCCAACGCCCTGCAAACACAGCTCGATTCGATCCAAACGAAACCCGGAGACGCCTTCCCGCGAACTCCGGCGAGGGGGCCTCGCACCCAGCAGCTCCGCCGAGCCCCGAGTGCGCGGAAGACAGAAGATCAGCAGCGGCGCTCCAAGGACCACCACCACCGGAGCAGAGACCTTCCGTCGCAAAACGCCACTTCGGCCGCGCCATCCGCTCCCAAACGCCGCCGGCTAGCACCCACACCGTACCTACACTATATACACGCCGCAGATCGGGGCTTCCCCATCCTCCCGCTGCCGGAGCAGCCGGCGGAGGGTGAGGAACCCAACGACCCGACGGCGGCGAGGTGGTTCGACGCGGTTCACCCAAAAGTCGCTCCTCTCTACTGTGGACGGGGAGAGGATAAGCTCCAAGGTAGCTTCTTTCTATGTTTTGTCTTGACATGACTGGACTCCATACAAAATAAAGAATCAAACAACTTTTCGTCATAATCGGCGTTTGACATTCTTTATTTTGTATGGAGTCCAGTTGTGTCATGCATAGAAGACATGCGCACATACCACCCTGACTGCCAAATCATTTCTGATATGGCCAAAGGCAGAACTTTCGGACAAAATGGCAGGTTTTGTAGGTGAGATGTTTACCTACAATTAAACACAAAAAAAGTCCACATCTTTTAGTTTCATACTAACACAACCAATGCCAATCGAAGTTGGCTGCCAATGCATTTCCTGGTACTTTTCAACTTCAAGGGGCCATACGGTGCGGAGTTTCACCATCAGTCCATCACCTATATGACGTTGCTAGACATCGTGCAGTGTTCCGATCAACCACCCATGCTAGAGAAAGCAGAGCAACTCTGCTGTGCCTTTGAGCAGATGATGGATTTCTGAATGCCTCACATTCACAAAGCATCGCATGCAAGATGCAACCAACTCCAGTTAATAGAGCTATAGTTTATGCGTTTGATATTTGTCCCTCCCTTTTTCTCTTCCCGACTCGTGACTCTATTTGTGGTGGTTTGACATGAGGTACTTGTAATGGAATGTTGGTGACGAACGGTGTATCTGTTTACGAGAGTACAAGGACGCACACTACCACACACCACACTTACATCGATCACAACAACCAAGCACACACCAGTGTGCATCCTAAGTGAATCACACGCTACATCATGAATGGTGCATGAATGAGTCTGTTCGGGAGTCAGAGGGCTGCTGATGCTATTGTCTTCCCCTCGGCTGGCCGTGGTGGCGAGGGAGTGGAAGGGGATGGTACAACCGCCTTCCTCGTTAGGGTTGTTTATGGTCTTTTTTTGAGATGCGACTGTCTCGTCTTGAAGCTTCTTCCGGCCGGCCATGGTGTCGAGGGGAGGAGGCGGCTCGACGTGGCGCCGATGGTTGGGACCTACTGCTCGGGGATCTTGGATTGGAGGTACTGCCTGGTCTTCCCCATCTCCTGCCTGCCCGATGGTCTGGAAAAGGTTTTTAGCTCTCACCCTGCGGGGTGGGCACTCCTGCGGTGTTCAAAGCCCAATGTGGCGAAGGTGGCGGCGGTGACTCGATGGTGTCTGAAGATGTGCTGCTTCTGGGTCCGGTCCCTGTACTTGGTTGGTGACGATGAGGACGATGGGCTTGATTGCGATTTGGAAGTACGGTGTGTGGTTTTCTGGGTCCATATTGTATTTTCCCTTTTTATGGAGTCGTTTGTAATCGGTTTCGTCATTGTTGAAATTCCATCGGTTGTTATCTCAAAAAAAAAAAAAATGATGAATGGATGGCATGGCGCATGTTACAGCGTGACATGCCATGGGCATAAGCATGTCATCTGATCCCAGTCTGTTCACTGTTGGAATGCCGGGTTGCAGCGAATTGGCACTCCGGGTTTGCTCGTTGCGACAGTTGACTTGAGGGGAATACAGTGAGGAGTCTTTGGTCCAGCGGGAGGAGGTGCTTGGGCTGGAGCAGCTCACAAATCTACATATAACATCACTCTGGTTTGGCTTATCTCGAATAAAAAAATCGGCTGCGACAGTTTGCTAATCTTTTCTAGCTACCAGAAGATCAGCACAAAGGTCGCGCAACTAGGTCAGGTCTAGAATTTGGTAACATATTGATGTGTTGACCGTGTGACAACGAGGAACTATAGCTCTATACAATCAAAATACAGCATGTACGCATCCTGAGATTCAGATACACAAATCTCCAAGGAATATCACTATATCAGTCTGTTTTTTGTAAAAAAAAATGACTCTTTGTGTACATAAGAAGACCACAACCATAACTTATTGTGCATCTGCGTCCTTTATATGAGTGGGTCGTGTATCTGTGGAAAGGTTGGCGGATGCATTAGCTACCAACCATTCACCCCACATATTAAGATTCACAGGTCGTATATATATATATATATATCAATATATGAATAGGTCGTGTATATTGGATGCAGATTTGCAGCTCCCGAGCACCAGTGCACCTGCTATTTTGAAAATTTGAAAATTATAAATTTATGTTTCAAAAAAATCCGAAAAAATTTCCTATGATACATATACATGTTTCCACGTGCGTGGTTATTTTCAGTGCAAAAAACGTCGTATTCCGAGCTGTATAAAAATAACAAAATTTTGGACAGTAAAAACTGAAAAAAGTGTGTTGAATCTGTCAGAAATTTCTCTTTTTTGCCTAGCCCGAAATATATCGAATTTTTTCCGAAATTTCAGGCGTAGCTGTGGAATATGTATAAGTATTTGTGTAAAAAATTGCAGATTTTTTGGAAGCAAAAGAGTACGATTTTCAAATTTTTCAAAAAGGAGCACTGGTGCTTGGGAGCTGCTATGGATTTCCGGTGTATATTCTAGTAAAAAAAAGGAAAAACACAAGTCTGAACATTTGTGTGTGTCATCTCAATAGTCCATGCACCCGGTATTTAAAAATTATAATATATCAGAGATATAGATGAAATGATCAAGGAATGATTTTTTTTCTTTTCAAAACCGAGGCAACAATGAATGACTGTTCATACAGCTCGGACACAACATATTCTGAACAAGGTGCCTCCTGACAGAATGTGTTCTGATGGAACATCAGGCATGACATGATCTTGCAAAAGTGAAAAATTCTCCAAGAACGATAAATACTTGGAACAAAGGGTCGGGGAGTAACATAAAAGTAAGAAAGTATACATGAGGACAATGACATGTGTATAACTCTTAAGTTACTAAAAACAAATATTTTTGGGGAACAAAACAAAACCAAGAATTTATTTCGACTACAGATAGCTATGGTGGATGTAGAGGCCAATAGATTAATTCTTCCTTTTATTGGTCGATGCATTGACCAAGAATTTGTTTCGACTACAATGTCACAGACCTAACACACTTCGTGATCACATACACCGCGTTGCAAAATCCATCTTCTACACTATTCCTCAAGAATATCATACTCCACTCTGGCATATGCTTTGCTCAAATTGAGTTTTAACCGCCACCAAACCATCACGCCCCCCCCCCCCCCCCCCCCCCCCCACCCCCCCTCTTTTTTTTTTGATTAAGCCAAATGGGTAATCTCATAGGCCAATAGGACATTCATTGTCCCTAATTTTCCGGCCAGGGACGAAAGCAAATTGTGTTGTGAGATAATCTTCGATAAGATTGCCTTCAAACAATTTGCCAAGACTTTGGAGATAAGCTTGTAAAGGACATTGGAGAGACTGATGGGCCGTACTCAGTGATTTTCTCTGGATTTTTCACTTTACGTATTAAGACAATAGTTGTCTCATTCGAATGTTGTTAACGTATAGTTGTGCACAACAACTACGACAAATTGAGGTGTTCCGCAAAAAAAAAAAACTTATGGTTGTGGGTTATGTTAAAAAAAAACTCTAACAAATGATGCTAGTGCAATTTCCTCATTCTCAAAGGAGGAGAGAAACCATGACGCATCACCTCAAATTTCAAAGTCAAAAATAAAAACTGTTAGAAAAAATTCCAGTAGATGAAAACAGGTTCAAAGTGTATTCTGAGAAAGTTTCAACTCATCTGGCCCAATGGTTTGTGAATACATAACTATTGTAAGCATAAAACGTAAACACCTATTTATTCAAAAACCACTAAGGGCCCGCTTGGTTGGTTGTAAACTAACCAAAACGACGGGAAAATTAGACGGACCTCTCCAGGTCCGTAGAAAATCCAGCGCCAACTCCGTAAAGTTTACAGACCCGTAAATTAAACCAGGCATCCAATCGGGACCTAATCGAAGAAGGATGGAACTTCACCATGAACCTATTTTCGTTTACATGAATTGTTTCAATTTTGTCTGAACAACGTTTATTTTTCACTTTTAAATTGAGACGATTTTGTACGTCGGATCTAAAATGGACGGCAGATGATGCGGCTAAGTTCGCTCGGTGACTTAGGTTCACCATGTCACCGAATCTGTGTCCGAGAAACCCCGAGAAGAAAAAGGAAAAAAGCTAAGCCGCCGCCGCCGCCGCTACAGCCCGTTCTCCTGCCATGGCCGACGAGCTCGACGAACTCCTCGATTTCCTCTCTAACAGCTCCCCGCAGGTGCACGTGCTGCGTCCCTAAAGCCCCAATCTTCCCGAAATCCACACCCCCAAGCGCTAGCTCCTCTAACCATCGACGCGTGCTCCTTCCTTGCAGGTGCGGGGCGCCGCGGCGGATATCGTGCGGGGACTCACCGGAGATGAAGACGGCCTGCGCTCTCTCAAGGCGCGCGCGGAACGGGCTCTTCCGGCGCTGCTCCGGCTGCTCGCCTCCGTGGGGGGCACCGCGGGCGAGGCGGCTGCGGACTCGCTCGTCAACCTCAGCCAGGACGGCGTGCTCGCCGCCCGCCTCGTAGTGCTCGGCGGCGTCTCGGCAGCCATGGACGTGATGGTCAAGCGCAGCGGCGAGCAGCCCAAGCTCGCGCGCAGCCTCGTCATGCTGCTCGTCAACCTCACCCAGGTCGAGTCCGGCATCGCGGCCCTCCTCCAGGTCCACCCGCCCGCCTCTTGTCTCTCAAATTGACTCCAAAGTTGCTGTTTTTACCTTCATATAATTCGACTCCATGGCATGTGAGATTGTCAATTCTTATCTTTCCTATGTCTGTGGCTATTGTTGTCAATCGTGATGATTTAAATTCAACCCCTGGTGTCATTAAAATCTATACATTTGGCAAGTCTTAGTCCAGAAAGAGTGGAAGTTTCACATCTGGTCAGATTGTTTGATTTAGTGGTTATGACCTGGCACTTGAAAATGATGGAGTTACATGTACTATTATTATTTTAATTAATCAACTTTTCAACATTTCTATGTTAGTGAGCAGCGAGCTACCTTTTGTCACTAGGTTTGGCTATTGTCCACTGAGACCTGCACTTTTGAGTTTTTCTTTAATGAAGATATTCAAGTTACTTTGGTAAATCATTATATTTTTGTTTTGGTTGAATTTTGAGTAAAGTCTGGTGTTATATCAGTAAATACTGGGAAGGGTATTCAGAGAAAAACTTGTGGAATGGATATGCTGCTTCTAAGTTCTTTCCCCTCTGTTATTGAAATGAATTGATTTCAGGTTACTGAACGTAGCTTCTTTTTGAAAGGTTGGTGATGAAAAGGTGCAAGGGTTGTATGTTGCGAAGCTTGTGCGGTCATTCTGTAGGTCATCCAGTGATTCTGAAGGTGAATGTGTTCTGTTCTTTTGCTCCTTATTTTCATTGGCTGCATTCATGTTATTTCTGTTGTTAGCTAAGAATCGTGCTTTATCTTATTATTGTTCATCTCACAAATTCTGCAAAAGTTAGTTTGTAGACTTTGGAACATGGAAATCCTGAAAAGTGTGTCAAGCCAGCATCTCAATTTAGAATACTGCCAGCGACATTTATGGTAGGGTAAAGTAGCTTAATATTTGTGCATTTCTATAGATCCGATTAATAATCACCAGCATATTGCACCATGTGGTGTTCATGTCACGTCCTTGGACAGAGTTGGCAGTTTTTGCTAGGGAGGAACACCCTGGGCGGATTTGAAAATTCTGATTTATAGTCAGTGGATGAGAAGGAATTGGTTCCATGCATGGCATATATGTTTATCCGAAATGTTGATATGGTCCCACATATAAGAAGAGGAAGGATAAGGTGAACTGACTGCCGCCACCATTTACCACGTTTATAGCAGTATAGAAACGTTAGAGAATATGCCGCTATGGCTCAGCTTGAAGGGGTCAGGGTACTAAATCAGGGAGAGATGAACAGCCATAGATGAGGGAGAAGACTCGGATTAGGGGAAAACTCTTATTTGTTTAATCAAATACGTATTTTCTCTTCATATCAACGAGGTATGATGTTTAATCAAATAACTGGCGCAGTTGCTATCCCAATCAAATGATATGAATGCAATTTTACGGCCAGCCTAAGAAGGTGCAGTGGCTGTGTCTTGCGCCATCTCCATGGGATGGGCACCAATCTGGTCTTGCAACATGTTATTGGATATTGGTTTTCTCATCAAGGAGAGATATATAGATTTATTTTTCCTTGTAAACTAATCCATTTTCTATCTCCCTAATCGCTTGCTTAGCTGAGGAGTCATCATCCAATCACCCATATATTGACTTAGTTTTGCCATTGATACACAGATGAAGATATTTTTGAACACATTGCCTCTATACTTGTGAATATCTCAAAGGTGGAAGCTGGACGGAGAATACTGATGGAACCTAAGAGAGGCCTTCTAAAGCAGATTATACGACAATTTGATTCAACAAACCAACTTAGAAAGAAAGGGGTATGCGCAGCTTATCTCTTATTTCGAATCTCGACATTGATGCTGGTGATAGTGGGGCTTCCTCTGCGCCTTACATGATTTTCTTACATATGTTGACAATATTTGTTTTCCCAGTCTGAATAGTGTAATAAGATCTGGTATCACATGATTTTTCTACATACTTTGACTAGATTGTGTTTTATCTACTGCTAAAAAAAAAACTCGACCAACCAGGCACTACTAGTAGCACCTACTGGCATTGTTTGAATAAAAACCACCGAGATATTAAGTTTAATGCACCAACCAGTAGAACCAAAATTCCAAACTGATGGAGAAGGTTGGGAATGTACATATACTTCAAGACCGCCTCTCACGTGTGGTTCGGTAAGGCCTAAACTTGGACAGAAAGAGGGCAGAACAAAAAAAAATCTAAATTGCAAAAGCCGACACACTTGAATCTATGGTCTCTGCCCTGACATCATATATTAAGTTCATGCACTAACCAGTAGAACTAAAAGTACGAACTGATGGAGAAGGTTGGAGAATCCACATATACTTCAACAGGAGACACTTGCCAACTCTGCGGAATAAATTCCGCTGAGTCAAACCCTTGCGGGCAGGTTGGCGCTGTTGCACCCCAACCAACTGTGCTACGCTCGGTTCTAAAGACTCAGCCAACCAGGCACTGGCACATGGTGACCTTCTTTAAAGAAGAACGACCGTCACACCAGTCACTCTGAGAAATAAATTCCGCCCCATGGGAGCCAACGCCAGTTGGTGGGTACCAAGTGATGCTTGGTTCTCTTAATCTCTTTCACATACCATTTGATATTGTGGTAATATAACGAGGAGGTGCTACATGATGTCCTAGTGAATCTTAGTAAATGAGTAGTAGTGGTGGGTTCAGTTTGTAAATTGGAATCATATTGATTTATAACTCTTCATGATGTTCTTTCACACATATCCCACTATATGTGTTCATTATTTTTGACTTCAATGTTTTTAGATTCTTTGCAAAATATCTAGATTTGAATGTCTTAGGCATCTGAATTATATTCATATGATGAGTAACGAGTGTGTTATGTCAGCTTAAATGCTTGATACTACTAACATATTGGTATTTCATGGTGTCACATCTGGTTGGATTGTTGCGCGCTTTCACCAGTGTGCCTGCTTAATTACTTCTGTAAATATATTTTCAGGTTGCGGGCACCATCCGTAACTGTTGCTTTGAAGCTGATGTCCAGATACAAAATCTGCTTTCTATAGCAGAATATCTTTGGCCAGCCCTACTTTTGCCTGTAGCTGGAAAGAAGGTGAGGTTCTTTTAACATTTGTAGAATCACTAATTATTTGAAATTAGCTTCGAGTGCATTACATCCCCCCTCCCCCTTTTGCTAATTGTCATGTTTGTGGTAAGGATTGGATCTCACGTCCCTCGCATGCATCGTCTCTGACAACCACTTTCTTTGTGTCCATAAATGTTGGTTGCTCCCAGCTCCCCGGCCCCCAACCCACCCACCCACACTCACACACTAATTTTGAATGCACCCATGGAAAATAGAACTTTCATGTGTTTAGTTGTCCTGAACATAGATCATTCTGTAGAAGACTTAAGCTCTAATTGGGGTGATACATTCACTGACGGTGCTGGCTGGTCGCAGAGCTGGCGAAAAGTCTAGCTACCACCACGTAGATTAGTGCTTGCCCACGAAATTATTCTGATATAGTCCAAATTCCTGCAACAACTTCAATAGAGATTTGCTTCTTGAGCACGCGCAGCCGCCCAGGGTCACTGGGTGGTGGCTCCACCGGTAGGGCCATTTCGTATTTTTAATCAACTCCACCTTACATATCTGGAGCTTAACAAATTATTTGGTAGGAGGTTAGCTCTTGATTCAGATTTGGAATGATTTGCCATGAAAATTTTATACTAACTTGTTTCTTCCTGTTCTCTTATTCTTTGCTTATCATATTCTTTGCACGTTGACTCAAACTGGAGTAGAATATGACTCTTGACATATTAGAATACCAACTGCACCTCTGCAGTAATACTCTAGCCTGCAGTAAAATACTCAAGCCTGTGATCTTTACTAATTTGAAAGCCTGCTTGAGCTCTTAGCAGAGTCATCCTCCTCCTGCACGGTCGCAGCTCCTGAACTTAGCTTCAAACGTGGCAAGTGGCAGCCATGACGCTTATCTTCCTGAATCAATATAAGATTTACTTACCTGTGTGTGTTCAAAGTCACAATAAATGATTTTCTGTCTTCACTGAATCATTTGATTTTCTGGAGATTGACAGAACATCATCACTCTCTCTAGTGAATGCACAACGATATGATTGTATTTTTTTGGCAAAATCATAGAGAGATTACCATGTTGCCAACAGAAAGAATTGTTTGGAAGAATATTTACAGTATATTTAAATACGTCTACAATATTTTTTTAATATAATATCAATTTAAACTGCGCAGGCTTTTGTACAACAATATTTACATTCTGAATGCACATAATCATTAATAAATAAATCTACATGTTGAAAATAGCATCTCAGTTATGTTTTTTAAATTTTTATTGCTACATGGAAGCTATATTCTTAATAAGGAGCAAGAAAGCTGCCAATTGCATGGAACTAAACAACATCATAACTGGCAAAGACCCTCATTCTCTTATGGTAAACAAGCTTTTCTTGCTCTCATGATGATTTCTAAAGATTTATGTAGGCATGTAATTTTGGAAAACATTCTGCTGTGGAGTGGGCTCGACGGCAGCGTCGACCTAACAAAAAACAATTCTGAACATCAATCAGTGAGCACCATTTAGTGATATCACTCCATGGCATGTCCCTGCAAAAGCAGAAACGTAGTGAGAAGTGTGAATCTGCTTCGTAGAATGCAAGAGGCACGTCTCTTTTTTCTGCAGATCTATAGCGACGAAGATAGTGTAAAACCCACCCCTCTCCCCCTTGCGAACTATCCATGAGAACTTGTTTTTCTCCTTTTCTCTTTTTCTTGTGCCCAGTGATGAGTGTCCATATTGTACCTATTACTTGTACAGTAGTGGCTTATATTGCATGATATTGCAGATCTATAGCGAAGAAGATAGATCGAAAATGCCTCCTGAACTTGCAAATGCACTATCTCATGAACGAGAAGCTGTTGATGATTCTGAAATTCGAGAACGGGCACTGGAGGCTATTTATATGATCGTGATGCAGGTGAGTTTGATATTTCAAGGGAATGGCTTATGTTTCTTACTCTTTGGTAGTAAATTTATGTTGTTTTGGACATCGCATAGCCTCCAACATGCAACTTTGACTACGTTTTGTATGAATATGGTAGTAAGATATATAAAATTACCATATTGCAAATTGTTTCCATGATAAAGCTAATGATGATATTTTTCACATGGCAAATGTATTACCAGTCAAACTTTACTTTGTAGGATGTCATCTATTTTGGAACAGAGGATATCTTACATGCTTGTATCCAACTGTTCAGATTTCCACACATTTAAGTCTATCAATACAAAGTAAACTTCTCCCTCTACCAATCTTACAACTTAGTAGTAGTAGTGGAGTGGGAGTTAGGCTCAGTTTGGAACACGGGAATAAAAAACACAGGAATAGGGAACACCGGAAACGGATAAGAATGAGAACAGGTGACTGAAAAAAGCAGGAAATTTTTCCTATTACTACTACTAGTACTACTTTTGTTTTTCGAAGGCAACTTCAAAGAGTACTAATATGCAGGAAAAACGCAGGAAAATTAAAACACAGGTGTAGGAAACTTTCCTTTACTTTTCCTTCAGTGGCACTATTTCAAAGGAGTTCCCCGAAAAAACTATGTTCGAAACGGGAACTTAACATGTCCCTTACTGGGCTTAGGCTTGGGCTGTATGAAAGAAGTATTAGGGATGTATCCAAAACATATCTGAGTTAATATTTTAGTTCTATTGCCATATTCACCGACACCCCACCGGTACGTATCGGGGACGTATCCATATCCGATACGGTATCTGGTATGGACACACTGGTTGCTGAACGTGTCGGTCCTGCGTTGCCTGCCCCTAGTTTTTTTAACTGTTTGTATTAGTCCCTGCGTCCTTACATAGGTGGCGTACAATAATTGAGTCAAGAAGTCAACACTTTCTAAGTTTGACCAAGTATATATAAAAAATACGAAGATTTACAATACCAAATCAATATCAACAGATCCACCGTAAGGTATAGTTTCAGAATATATTTATTTAATATCGTAGTTGTTGATATTCTAGTCTATATATTTGGTCACTTCAAAAGTATTCACTATTTGAGCAAGTTTATAAGCCACCTATTTAGAGACAGAGGGAATATTACTTTCTCTTCACTTTTTTCGAAAAGGGGGCATACTCTGGCCTCTGCATCAATCGATTTAGACAACCATCTTTATCGCGAAGTTTATCATGCAATGTAATACAGCTCAAGGATCACAAATTTCTCTTAAACTAAAGTAATGAGACCTACATTTTGCTTCCAGTTTTTTGCCCGCAAATCAAATTCTGAGAGTAATGATGATCTGCATGGTTTGAACAATAATACTTGCATATTTCTGAAATGGGAGGTCAGACCTCCCCTGCTTCTGCATCCGTGGATGCACAGCTCAGTAAAGTAGATGTAAGCAACGAAGCAAAAGCAACATCAACAAGCAAAGAAATGAAATAAACATCAATGAAAGAATCATGACAATTATACTTGCATCCTAATCGATATATTTTTCATGTACAATTCTCTTGACAGGATGATGGACGAAAGGCGTTTTGGTCAGTCAATGGGCCTCGGATACTGGAGGTTGGTTACGAAGACGAAGAGGACTTGAAAGTGATGGGAGCATTTGAATTGATTGGTTCCCTGGTATACAACTAAACTTCTAGCATGCCTATATTTTATTCTGCTGTGTTCGAAAAGTGAATACCATGCTTATCTTCTAAAACAACATATCTTTTTTTCTTGCTCCTTGAGTCCTCCGGATGTTCAATTTCAGCATTCAGTTAACTTAAGCAATTACAAAAGTTGTAAACTAGCTGTTTGGTTAAACCTGCATTAACTTTGATTCCAAGTGTTGGTAAATTCTTAAAATGTTGGTGTTTCGAGAAGTGCTGTTATGGACCTGAAACATTTATGTACACACTCAATTTTAATTTGGAAGAAAAGAAACTAGAAATATGTTACAGAACAATGGATCTGCAGTCAGCCAGTCACACATGAGTACGTGTCCATATTGTTCTGCAGAGTAACAACACCATTTTGCCTACACCCATCAACATCTTGAGACTTTTTGGAAGCTTGCATACAAGTTTAGACATGTTTATGCAAATTTACATGTAATTTCGGATGCATTACTACCATATGGAAATTTCCTACATCTAATCTCCCTAAGATCATGTTATACTGTCCATATAATCATTCTTGTAAACCCATCGTTTACAACCTTAGTTCGAAAACTTGGACTGGTAAGTGAGCCACCTACCGTCCTGTTGTTTCACCCAACTGTTGGAACCATGGCTCTGTATGGGGTATTTTAGTAGTTGTATGCCTGTACTAAGCATGAAAGCACTATAGCTCATCGGGGGGATCCATAAAAGTACTGGTTTATTGGCAGAAACAAATATCTTTGATGGCTGCCCCTCTGCACATTGCTTGTTGGGCCATTGACCAGTCAGAGCTCTGCCCATCTCTCTGTAAAGTAGTACTTCAGTGAATTTTCTTTAGAAAACGATCCAAATGCTGAACTAGGTCAGGCCTGGAACTGATTCTGTTTATTTCCAGTCAAACCTCTGTTCGACCTCTTTGACTATGCTTAAATGTAACCTTTGGCTACTTGTATTCATCATTCAGCATGAGCCAGCGAGATCCTAGAGATTTGGCTGCCGGAATCTTAATTTACTCGTACTTTGTTTCCTCTTTTCTCTCTCTCTTTCTCTTTTTTTTGGTTTCCATATGTTGCCTACCCCAACTTGCTTGGGATTGGAATAGGCTAATGTGATTTTGATTTCTATGAGAGCCAAGTCATATTTTACTTTAAATGACTTACTCGAAACATATATCAGGTATTTTTTTTACATGGTTGACTATTTCAAGCCCTTCTATGATTTTGATTTCTATGAGAGCCAAGTCGTAGTTACTTCAAACTGAACATTGAAGGTCATGTGTTGTCTATAGGAGCTAACTTATTATTACTTGATTGGATGTTGGCAGCTTGTTGGCAAGGGTGAAATTGAACAAGATCAAGCGCAAGTAGAAGAGAAGCCTCAATAACTACCTCAACTCTGTACTATTTGTCTTATTTACTTGTTGCAAAAAACTGGGTTACATTGTTTCTGGTCCTATGAATGTTCTGCTGTATGGACCAAAGTGATTTTCTGAAGAATGTTTGACAATTCTTTTCGTATTTCTAACAGCGTAGTTCTTTTGAACCATGAAACAGTAAAGGCTCAAAAGCAAAAGAAGTAAAAAAACAAAAAAAGAATGAAACGGTTAAAGTTATTCTTGCGCAACAACAAGAGTGTTGTTTTCGTCGTGAGTACCTGCTAGGGTTTGTGTCCTCTTGTTGACGATCTTTGATGCACTACCCCCACCTTCCGTTTGCGCCTGGCTCCTCTTCGGTATAAGGCTAGATCTCGATCTGCTCTCCTAGACCGTGAACCCTGCATTGTTGGGGCTAGGGTTTGGATCTATCCACCTCCATGTTTGACGTCCGCCCCGAAGTTAAGGCGGCTGATGCATCACCTGGTGTGGATGCAGGTAGACCTTCGGTCTCCCAGTCTCCCCTCAACCTCTGATGAGCATCGGCCATCAATGGTGCACTGAAGGAGGGAGGGCTAGTTTGACTCCATGTTTGATAAATTTGACATTACTGATGAAGAATTTGACGACTTTGTTATTGAGGATGATGCTGAGATCGTTAAGAATACCAGATGGATGTTGTGGCTCCTTTGGTATGTTCGAAGAAATTCTCCTATGAGGCCCTGTTTCAGCAAATGCAGGATGCATGGAACCTAGCACGGGTGAAACGGTATTCATCGTGCACTGTTTAGGGGACATGGGGAAGGTCGTGGAAAAAGGGCCTCTAGCCGTATTTCCCCCTTTTTTCCTCCTTGCATATAGCAATAGCAGTTTTTTTCTCTAATGTACACTTTACCCTGTTACTTTCTGCATCCTACAAATTGAGTCTCAACATTAAACACCAAGGATACATGCCCGTCACGCTAGTGATGGAATGTTTGTCCCCTATGAATACGAAAGAATAAAAGTCTGACGTTTCCATGAAATACAGTCAAAGGTGATGTTCGTTTCCACAAACACGTTGCCACATGAACACCACGAACACACAGTACGACTACCTTCCCGCAGTTCCAAAGCGTAGTGGCCGAGAAGGCGGCCAACCCGCCAACAAGAACCCGAAGCTCGACGGAGGAGGAGCGGAGAAGCAAGATCACGTGCACCACCGTCGTTGGCAGTCGTGTGACAACTTCCCGGTGGACTCCCATGGCATAGGCTAGGGAGAGTTTTTCGCGGGCCGAATCACCCTTTTTAACCATTTTTTTTACGGGACCATTTTGTTATTCGCTCCTCGGCCTAGGGTTTAGCCACAAATCGCTTCCGCCGCGCCGCCTCCGGCGAGATCTCCATGATCGCCGGGGGCATCGCAACTCGTAGCTAGTTTTTCTTTAGAAATTTTCGTTTTCAATTAGATCTTTTTTTTTTAGCCACCAAATATCAGCTAGATCCGCTTCATAGTTTAGCAGATCGATCAGCAGTTGCATCCACGAAGCTACATCCGTTCAACTCCAAGGCCCCATGACGCGTGCGTGCATGCGCATAAGGGACAAGGAAGCATCCGTTCAACTCCAAGCCATGCTGCATCTACCACGATCGAGCTGCATCAGCACTGCACGTCTACATCGCCAAGTCGTCACCGAGCCGATCTACTCCAATCTACGGCACGGTGTCCTCGTCAACCGAGTACGCGCCTCGCCGTCAACATCGGGCTGCACCAACATCACACGTGGTCATCATCGCCGACATCTTCATCAACAACATCATCGCATCGTCGCCGCCACCACCGATCGTGGTCATCGTCAACACCAACAACAAGTTCTTCACCAGCGACGCCGCGCTGAATACAAGCGGAAAACACGGGTCTAATCCCGGAAATCTACTACCGCTACAATTCAATCTCCATCAACAACTACTTCGTCGTCTTCGTCCACCACGACCTCGCCGCCAGAGTTGCAGTCTATTTTTCTTTTTACTTTAACAATTTTCTTCTTGCAACTATTTCGTCTACTCCGGCGTCAACGGCGGACAACTTATTCGCACCGACCGGTCACGGAGAATTTCCTTGCTGATCCCTCCAACTCTGGCTCGCATGGCTCATGATGGTCCCTGTCTCCGCACGTCCGGTATTGGCACCACCGACGCGTGCCTTCGTCCCCGGCGCGCCCCCGAGTCCGGCAAGCTCGGCAAGGCGTGTCGCCTACCTCGACTACTCCGACTCCAGCTACTTCGACAACATTACTACGGCGAATTTCTCCAAGGCTCAACGACGACATCGACCACAACACCACGACAACACCAACTTCTTCGACTTCATCAGCGGCGACTACATCACCAAACGGCACCACGACCACGACTACGACGCCCCACTCCGGCTTCATCGACATCGGCATCCATCGGCATCCTCTCCGGTTGCGACTTCGGATTATGCTCCAGTCAGACCGTCCGCGACGCTCCTGCTGTTCGCGTCACTACCGATCCGACTGCGGGGGGGTGTTAGAGTATAATACGGTTTGGCAATATTTGGTAGTTTAGGATTGTGTTCCAAGTCTATCTCTAGTAGGTTTCGTAGTCCCCAAGTCTTGTACCCCTATATAAACAGCCCCTCGTGGCTCATATCAATACAAGCAATATACGAGTATTCCGCAATTCTACACATTTTTTTCTTATTTAGAAGTTATAGGTCATCATGCCGTAAGTTTATATTCTCCTAGTAGGAACTAGAAAGTTTGTTTTGGTTCGGTAGGAAGCTTATGGGAAGGAATTGAGGTTTGCACCTTCTCGACTTGGCAGTTTGTATTTATGGAGCTTGTAGCTTGCAGATCTGTCGCTTAAGGCTTGATTTGTTTTAATTTGACCCTTTGAATCGCACATACTCGTACCAATTTCTGCCAGTCCTCCCCTATATACTTTGTGTACCGCTAAGAACATAGATCCGGTAAGTGACCATGCATAATTTTTGGCTAGCTGACTAACCAAATGATTCCAGTGTGCAGTGTGCGGCTATGAGAGGAGAACTACATGTAACTAATCGTGCAGAATTATTTTACCCAATTAATTTCGTCGTTTGTGTTGGCTGTACCCAAGTACGCTCGTCTCGTAGTTGTTCTATGTGTTGGCGCCGTATTAATCTAATATAATTTCCACTGACCGTCATTTAAGCACATTATCCAAAACAAGGCACTCTTTCGACCCCTCCCTCTCTCCCTCTCGACCCCTCCCTCTCGACCCCCTCGCGCCGCCACCCCAGGGCGGCGTCAGGGGGATCCAATCCGGCCGCCGGAAACCTCCCTCTCTCCCGATCTGAGCCTGCCGCCGTTGCCGCCGGTCAGCCATGGCCGCGGTGGCGGCGGTGCCCGGCGCAAAAGACGCCAGGGTAGGAGGCCGTGGCGACAGCTCCTGGGCGCGACTGGGGCGTCCCGGGCAGCGTGGCGTGCACAGCAGCCAGGGCGGCTCCCTGGCTGGGCGACAGCAGCGGCGGCGCCTTGGGCGGCGGCCATGGCCGTGGATCTGGTTTCTCGGTCAGATTCGTCTTGGATCGGCTTCGGCCGGCCGGGCGCGCGATGAGGCTGGTGTGAGGCGGTTGGAGGTCCTCTACCGGCTTTCCGTCGGTGCCGTTCGTCTTCATGGCGAAGGTGCTTGCGGATCCACACAGCGGCGGGGTAGGGTGGTGCAGCTGTCGGTGAAAACCGCGCCGGCTTCGGCCATGGCGGACGATGGCGACGTCTTTGACGTCGTTTCCTTATTGAGGCATCGTCAATGCAGCTTGCGTCACCTATCTCGGACTGCTCCGGGGGAAACCCTAGATCTGGGTCTCCCGGATCGGACGATGACGGCCCTTTCAGGGTCGTTCTCCCTCTTGGGGGCATCGTTTTGGAGCAGCTGCTGGATGGGACGGGCAAGGAGAGGTGGCGTGTTGAGGCATATAACACGTCGTCGACGGCGAGTCTTGGCGGCGCGGCGCAGCGGAGTCTCGGCGCTGGACGTGTGATGATGATGACGCGCAGATCGGATATGCTGGTTGGCGTCATGGCGACGTCGCCGGCTGGTCTTACAAGGCCATGGCGTTGATCTTTGCCTGAAGATGGGTTCGAGGAAGACGGCGGAAGCGACTGCTGTAGCGTGCGCATGCGGTGTGCGTGCAGGGTTTGCTGGACCGGTACTCCGGTTGTAGATGATGCGTGTAGGTGGGAGGTCAAGGCATGCGGCTCTGATCTTCGCCACCCCCGTCATAGTTGTAGCGACTTTTTGTTGCCGAGCGGCTGACTTCGGTTTGATCAATGTTGTAACTTGTAAGTCTTGATGAATAATTGCGGATGGCTGTGTGCATCATTTTGATGCAGAGGCCGGGGACCCGCACCCTCTTATCTAAAAAAAATTTCCACTGACCGTCAGCTTAGATTGCCCTTTTCGGCGATCTATATTCCCCGATGTAATATAGCACACAGGCTGAGGGTGCCATTGAGCAGCCACGATGAATAAAGCTTATCTGATATAGGAAGATTTATTGCCTTGATGTAAGTAAAGTCATGCAATTCCCTCTAAACTTGCCTAATTCATCAAGTCTCTCTGTACTGCACACATGAAAAATCAAGGATTAAACTACGTCTGTCCATTCAACTTCAGATTAAACTACGAGTGTAACTGGATGTTGGGCCGTAGTTTATACGTACGGAGTAGCTTTTTGATGAGTTCTGTACCACGAGACTCAATACTACTCGCAAATGCCGGTGTCGTGCGGGCTCAGCAAAGAAAACAAGGCCTTGACATATGTCACATATGTACCCCTTGCCCAGGCTGAATCAACCGGTTGGCTCCAGCTTCGACACTATGTCTGATTAGTATGCATTGAATCGACAATAGCAATTCCGGATCTGAAAGCCCAAACTGGTGGACTACATTGCATCCTTGCCTGCTATCATGATCCAGACAGCTGAGTTGTTGCACTTGTTCCTTATCCGTTGAGTGTATTGCAGAAGCTAGAGCACATCGTGTGAAACTGCAACATATGTCTTTCCGGATTCCTCCCATTTCCAACACGTGCAAGGCTTTACATGTGTCTAACTCCACACAAATATAGGAACTTTGTTCATTAATTATTCCTCTATCTCTCCTTAATCTATCTCCACTGCCTTCATGTGGGTTTGGGCGTTGCTATATACATACATATATATCTCGGCCAAAGGAGAAAGAATGGCAGGATCACTAAATAAGCGATAGGAGAGGATGCATCTGCTCCTTTGTAAGATATGACAATGGTTGGACGTTTTAAAGGACATTGACTGCACTAGCTGCCTATTAACTGAGTTATGATTACATCTCGTGATACAACACTCGAAAAATTATCAAGTTATAGTATGCATGTGATTCATTTGAATTGTTTGTACCTCCGATACTTAATTGCATACAAGAGATAGAAGCGAGAGGAACGACGGAATAAATATTGCTAGTGTATTGTTGAAGATATTGACGGACATTTTATGCCAACGATCACATGCGCTTTTCATCAAACTGCCTTTAATGACACGGAAGGTGCTTTTTCAACAACATTGTCCTACATATTACAACATGAGCACTCACTTGGAAACAACCACAGTGACATACATGACACATGCTCATCGGCGAAAAGAAGGTGGCTGACCGCCGAGCCGACGCCGCTACCTTTATCCCCTAAAGATTTGATGAGTCATAACATTTTTTGTAAAAGTCTAGATAAGCCCTCTGCTGCCAACACAAACAAATATGGAGAGATCGGATCTCGTTGACGAATCCCTCTAGTTCGAGTAAAATAATTAAGTATCGAACCATTGAAAAGAACAGAGAGCGAAACAGACGTCACAAGCCGCATGACCATATGCACCCATCGGTTGTGAAACCAAGCTTCAGCATTATGCCTTTAGGTATCGCCATTCCAATCTGTCATAAGCCTTTCTCACATCCAGCTTAAGAGCACCAAACCGACGTTTCTTTGCCTTGTTACCGTTCATAAAATGAAGACACTCAAAAGATGTAAATATTGTCCACAATAAGACGCCCAGCCCCAGGAACAATCGCCGGCTGCTCTTCTGAAATCATCTCAGGAAGGACACCTTTCAGTCTATTCGCCAAAACCTTCGATGCTTTTGATGCTATCTTGTACAAATTAAACTAGGAAGGCACTGGGCACAACTGGATCTTGGGCCGCATTTGTTTGCTTTTTGATGAACTCCGGACTGGGCTCAGCAAAGAAAAGATAACCTTCATATTTCTACCCCTTGCCTAGGCTGAATCAACTGGTTGGATCCAGTTTCGACAATCTGTCTGACTAGTATGCATTGAATTGATATAGCAAACCCGGATCTCAAATCCCTAACTGGTGGATTACATAGCATCCTCGCCTGCTACCATGGCCCAAAGATATTTGTTGTTGCACTTGTTCCTTATTCGTTCAGGGTACTGCAGTAGCTAGATCAATATTTTCTAGAATGGCAACATATGTCTTTCCAGATTCCTCCCAATTCTAACACACACGATGCATTGCATGTGTCCAACTCCAGACACTTATTCGAACTTTGTGTATTAACTATTCCTCTATCTCTCCTTATTCCATCTACACTTCCTTCATGTGGGTTTGGGTTTTGCTATATATCTCGGCAAAGGAGCAAAGAATGGCAGGGTCACTAAGGCGACATGAGACGGTGCATCTGCTGCCTTATAAGAAATGGCCATGGTTGGACGTTGAAAGGACATTGGCTGCAGTAGCTACGTATTAACTCTGAATTATGATCATATCTCAAAGTACAACGCAGAAGGAAATCATCAAGTTATGGTATGCATGTGCTTCATTTGAATAGTTAGAGCCGATTAGCATTTGCATACAAGTGATAGACGTGAGAGAAACGATGGAATAAATATATAACTGTGTATTGTTCAAGCTATTTAGAGGCATCGTAAGCATTTGCTTTTTTCGAAATGGAGGCGGGCACAAATCGATGTTAATCTAAAAAAAAGTGACTTCTACTTTTTACCACACAATTGTGGATTTGTGAAACTTATTACCCCACTTAGTGAAACAAAATCGGCACTAGAAGGGCACGTTGGCCTCGTTTTAGCGGACACTCACGCCATGGGCTCCACATTAATCTCAATGTTGTAGGCACGTCGGCACTAGAAGGGCATACAGCTATGACGGAGGTCGTCCAAAACAATGGACAAGACTCGAGGCTTCCCACTACGAAATGCATCAAGTTCACGGAGAACAAGGGCAGCATATCCAATCAGAGCTCATCACGGTACTTGGCTTGGACATCGTGCGATGTGCGCTAGCTCACAAGCGAGCTCGCTGGCGAATCCTAGGAACTGGCCTGACATGAGGAGAACAGCTCTCTAGCTACTGAAGATATGACTTGTTCCCTTCATAGTTCATACCCTTCATTTGCTTTGCCATCTCGTGCGTCTTCTGTGTATGGTAGCCAAAGCCGGCAAGCAAGTCCTTTTTCCCAACATAGAGTCATAGAGATGCTCTAGTGGAGGGGTATTTCCCGATGACTCACATTTCCAACGTTCTGCAAGCACATGTCTAAATCGCTTCGTCTTGCTTCTTTAGTTCACCTTGGTTCCGAAAAGGGATAGATACTCAACCTACAGAACCAGATCCTGAGCAAGAGTCATAGTAGTAGTTTGTATGATTGTCATCTCTCTCAACACCCCATGTCTCGATATCGGTCGTGTTTCTATGGGGGGTCTAGTCTTATAAAGAGAACTAGCTAAGAAGGTATAATGCTATTTGTGGGAGAAAGATTGGGCAAACCATTGGGTATATATTGCGCTAGGCTGGTGCGGAAACTTACATTTCCACTGTGTCTTTTGCACGTTTGGGTATGATTAGAGATGGGAGATTGGTGGGTACATTAGCTAATCATTTATATCTAGTTGATCAGTGTATTACAAAATAATCTCAAGACACAAGAATATGACATCAGCGCCGCCATGACAGGTCAGATCTCGCAAAATTTCTTGTCTCAAGAGTCAAGAGACATCAGCCAAGATGCTGCCCCCGGAGAGTCAAGAGTCAAGAAACATTCCCCTCTCACCTAGGCTCAAGTGAACCGATCAGCAAACCGATTAACATGTGGAATGCGAGCATAACATGCAACGGAGGAACTCAGACCAATCACGGCACCACAACACCTCGAGAAGCACGCTGCCACAAGAAGATCACAAACACACAACTCGACTACCAGCCCGCAGTTCCAAGGCGGCGCCTCTACGGGTACCATGATAGAACGTCAGCGCCTCCCAAATGGAATGATTTACGGTTTTCACCCAGGCACATGGAAAGGAGAGGAAGGGTTATGAACCTCAATGTCACCTCCAAGGAAGAAGACAACATCTGAAACATCGCTGACATCGTGGCCGCCACCGCCGGCCAAAGATTTCAACTGGTCAGACCCAACTACCACGCCAAGGCTTCTGATCCGGTGAACCCGCAGCCATCCATAGCCGGCGGGGTGGGTACCATGAAGAATAAGGTCACCATCTTCAGATCTAGCGCCTAAGGCCGACGGGCAACCTCCGCTCCACTACCACCAACCACCACCTCCTCGCCACCCTCGCGGTCGAGAACGTGGCCAACCCGCCAGCAAGAACTCAAAGCTCGACGGAGGAGCGGAGCAGCAATATCACGTCCACTACTGTCTTTGGCAGCCGCATGACGGCTTCACGGCAGGCGGCCCTGGCAGTGGCTAGGGAGAGGACGGGTGGGAAGGGGCGAGAGGCGGGTAGAGTTTTTCGCCCCCCCCCCCCCCCCCCCCCCAAACACCTTTTTACCATTTTATTTTCTTATTTGGAAGTTGAAACTCATCATGCAGAAAGTTTATTTTCTCGTAGTAGGTACTAGAAAGTTTGTTTTGATTTGGCAGGAAGCTAGCTGGGAAGGAATTGCATAGCTGTTGTTTAAGAATTGTTCTGTTTGAGTTTGACCCTTTGAATCGCACTTACTCGTACCCAATTTCTTCCAGTCCCCCGCCCCCACACACACCCCCACACCCCCTATTTGGTACCGCTAAGAACGTGGATCTGGTAAGTGATCATGCATAATATTTGGTTATCTGAATAACTAAATGATCCCAGTGTGTAGTGTGCGGCTATGAGCACTACATGTAACTAATCGTTTAGAATTATTTACCCAATTAGTTTCGTCGTTTGTATTGGCTGTACCCAAGAACTCTCGTCTCCCAGTTGTTCTATGTGTTGGCATCGTATTAATCTAATAATTTCCACTGACCGTCAGCTCAGATTGCCCTTTTCGGTGATCTGTATTCCCCAATGTAATGTAGCACACAGGATACACGGTGCCATCGAGCAACCATAATAAATAAAGCTGACCTGATGGATTTTTTTTTGCTTGGATGTAAAAGTAACGTCTGTGCATTCAACTAATTCAGATTAAGCTGGATGTTGGGCCGTAGTTTATAGCTTCTCAATGAGTTCTGTACCACGAGACCCAATACTATTAGCAAATGCCAGCCGTGCAGGCTTAGCAAAGAAAACAAGGCCTTGACATATGTACCCCCTGCCCAGGCTGAATCAACCGGTTGGCTCCAGCTTCGACACGGACTGAGATCCGGTGCCTTGATGTAGGCGACGCACAAGTTGCACTACAGGAAACGCACAAGACGCCGACGGCCGGAAGCCGTCGGCGTATAACCTAAAGCCGTCGGCGTTTGCGCCCGTCGGCGTATGGGAACCCCGTCGGCGTACGTAGTGTGGGCCCCACAACACGGCATCCGGCCGTTTCCGTCAGCTCACCATACGCCGACGGCATTGCCGTCGGCCTTTGATTGCCACGTGTCGACATCCTCCTCATCGCTGGGGGCGTTAGACGCCGACGGGCATGCCGTCGGCGTATAGGCGACCAAATAGTCCATTTCTGTCGACGTGGCAGCATCCTGTGCGTCTGACAGGTACATTTGCCGTCGGCGTATGGGTGACCATATTTTTTTGGTTTCTGCAAATTGCTGCTGCTGGTTTCTAGCACATTTTAAATACAATTAAAATTGTACAAATTTTAAAACATCACAGAACATCATATAGATATAATCCAAACCATCATACAAAGTCCAAATGACACAAACATGATTCGAATTCATCCAATCATTCATACAAACTGCAAATGACACAAACATAGTTCGAATAGGCTCTCTTCCACTTTTAGTAGCTTTCTTCTGGCGCACCACCTTCAGCAAGGAGGCCGATGATTCCTTCCCTTGGCTCATCTTGGTCAATCACCTGCATTGAGAAAGGGTAAACAATTAAGCATAAAGACATGATCCAATAAAGACGTAATGCAATTAATAAGCATGTTGAAAAATAAATACTAAGCATAATAAAGACATAATAAAATGTAGAAAATAAGCATAAAGATGTAATGCAATTAAAAAGAAGCATGTTGAAAGACTAAGCATGTTGAAAAGTAAATACTACGCATAAGGACATAAAAGACCCTCACCCCGAATCATCAGTCTCATAATTAAGTCTTGGGTTCTCATCATCACTATCACGTGAGTAGTAAGGTGGAACCTCATCGCACGGTGGAGGCTCATCATCGTCATCATGTAACTTGTTGAGCATATCTATGTCCTTTACATCCACCACTAAGTCACCACCTGTTTGTGCATTGTCCTCGCGGTCCTGAAGACCTTGTATGCCAAAGTCCCCAAAGGTTTGTTCCTCTTGATAGAAAATCCCCTCGTATGTTTTAGGGTCAATGTTGTTGTAATCGTCTTCGGAGGGCATGGGTAGCTTACCATGTGGCGATACATGGAACACGACTTCCCAGCCAATGAGTCCCTCTTTCTTGCATGGGTAGGGCAAATAATAAACTTGCCTGGCTTGGTGAGCCACAACAAAGACATCGGATCCATGGTAGGTGGTTGAAGGCTTAACTTCAACTAACCCAATGGAAGGGGTACTTTTAAGTCCATCCAGGGTCGAACCAGTGGCATTTGAACACAACGAGCTTGAGTTCTATGTTCGTGTTATTGAACGTCAGCTCGTATACGTTCTGTAACCTTCCGTAGTAATCAAATTACCGGCTCCTTTGGTGAAGACCCCGGTATTTATAGTCTTTGCATTAGGCCGACTGTTCTGGTGAAACTCTGTATGGAAGCGGTACCCATTCACATCATACTTCTCATACATCTCGACTCTACGGTTACAACCTTGGGAGACACATCTCAACTCATCCGACATCACAACGTTGGGATCAGCTCCCTACAAGTACAAATTGTTTTGTGCATTAGTAGGAGGGACAAGACACGGATTGCAAGGTAGAAGGGACAGGTTAGAAATTACCTTTTCCCTGAACCAAGCCGTGAATTTTTTCTTTCCGGGGGCACCTCTTTCAAAAGAGTGTCCAGCTCGGCTTCATCGGGTCCCTCTGATGTTCCCGACCACATTTCATCCTTGAATTGGCTAAAAGGAGAAAATACGTATTAGACCAAAACCGAGTTAGTAGTTGCAAAGTAATTTGTTCACCATTTTACCTAAGGAAACTGCCCTCTTCATCTCCCCGTCGCGGACCACTTCCTTCATGTTCATAAGCACATAGAGCATTATGCACTCCAGCTCTTCATTGGTCAAGGTATACCTTTTTGCGCCACCGGCCTTGCCACCGGGAAACTGGAAGAGGGCGAGCTTGGGGTCTTGCTTGGGCTCGTCGACATTGTACCGAGAGGCCTGGTTATGCATAGTGGGAACATCATCGGGATAGTACGTTAGCCTGGCGTCTGTCATCTCCTGGAGGATAGTTGCCTCAGCTATGCATGCTTCAATCTTATTTTTGTTTCCACATTTGGTTCGAATATACTTAAACTCTCTCTCAATACAAAACTGCCAACGAAACTGCACCGGTCCACCCAAGAGTGCCTCGTTCGCGAGATGCACAACAAGATGTGCCATCGGAGTAAAGAAGCCTGGCGGAAATATCGTCTCTAAGTTGCATAGCAACTCCGGCACTAGATCATGCAGCTTCTGAATAATCAGGGGACATATCTGCTTAGCACAGAGCGTGCGGAAGAAATGGCTCAACTCCGCGAGCACTCGCCAGACACGGTCGGGGAGATACCCTCGAACCATCACCGGCAGCAGCCGCTCAATCCATATATGATAGTCGTGACTCTTGAGCCCGGTGACTTTTCCTGATTTTATATTGACTCCCTTACTTATATTCGAACAATAGCCATCAGGGAACATCACGACGAATTTGAGCCAAAAGAATGCCTCAGACTTTTGCATACTATTAAGGCAGAAGTCGGCATGCGGCTTGAACCAGTTCTTTCGACGGCCTTCAGGAGGCTTCATGTGTAATCTCTTCCTATCACAGAGCTTCTTGACATCGACTCTAGCCTTAACATTATCCTTCGACTTCTCAGGAATGTTCAGGACTGTGTGAAAGAGGGACTCTCCAACATTCTTTTCGGTGTGCATCACATCGATGCTATGGGGAAGTTCGAGGTCCTTGTAATATTCGAGCTGCGTCAAGCCTGCCACGTGAGTCCAGTTGTGCGTCACACCATATCCCACATATCGTGGGCCTTTCCCCGCAGGCACGAGAGCACTTAGCTCGGCATCAACAGCTGCACCATCGAAAGTTGGTATCTCTTTTTCTTCACGCTCAACTCTGCCCTTCTTGAAGTTCTTTTTGTCTTCTCTAAACCGATGCCCTCTTTTGAGGAACTTTCGATGTGTGTCAAACGCGGAATACTTCTTACCCGCTTAGCCACATGAACTCAAGTCGGTTCCTGCACACTGGGCATGGCCACTTACCAGCTGTACACCATCCGCAGAATAGGGCGTACCCGGGCATGTCGTGCATGGAATTGTGGAACCAAACTTTCATCAAGAAGTTTGTCTTCGATGCACGATCATATGTCAACGTCCCGTGGTGCCAAGAGTGGTTCAGATCATCCACAATCGGCTGCATGTAGACACTTAAATTCTTCCCCGGGTATTCAGGACCTGGAATGATCAGCGACAGGAATATGGTCTTCTTTTGCATTAGGGCTCCGGGAGGGAGATTGAGCGGAATAACAAACACGGGCCAGCAGCTGTACGAGGCAGTCGACATACCATATGGATTGAATCCATCGGTTGCTATCGCGATTCTGACGTTTCGAGCCTCTGCTGCCTCATCGGGGTGGTTCATATCAAAGTTCTTCCATGCCGTACCATCAGATGGATGTCCCATCTTTACCCGTCCGTGCTCATCCTTGTATCTCTTCCCCGTCTTGTGCCACTGCATCTGTGTGGCAGACTCTTTGTTCATGTAAAGCCGCTTGATTCTGTTTATGAATGGGAGGTAACGAAGAATCTTAATGGCGACTTTTGTCTGCGTCTTCTGACCATCGGCTCGTTTACCTCATGATACCTAGAGGCCCCACACAGGCTACAGTACTTGTCATCCGCAAACTGTTTCCAAAACAAAAGGCATCCTTTTGGACAACAATCTATCTTTTATAATCCATGCTGAGATCTCGCAGGATTTTCTTCGTTTCGTACATGCTTTTAGGCAGACAATGCCCTTCGGGCAACATGTTACCATATGTTTGCAGATGCGCTTCAAAGCATGAACGGGTGTTGCCGTACTCGAGCTTTATGGCTAGTGCTTGCGAGATGGCATCGAGCTGAGAAATTTTTGCACCCTCGAACAGAGGCCTCTGAGCCGAGGCCATCATATCAAAGAAGGCCTTCGCGGTTGGCTCCGGGTCCTCTGGTTCACGCGGTTCCTCCGGTTCTGGAGGCTCCTCCGGTTCTGGCGGTTCCTCCTGTGAGGGTGGCGAATCTGGCACGTCGCCATCACGGAGATCATCTAGCCAGTTTCTAATCCCATCATCTTCATTGCCATTGATCCGCTGCCGCATCACCCTACCATTCTCGCGTTCGTACTCATCAAAGTCGACTGTCGTGACGAAGTTCGGCATATACCCACGAGACCAGAGGTGTTTAGTCATCTCATCCTTTCCCTGACGTTTACGCATCTTGCAACGAACGCAAGGGCAGTTTGGACGAATGCCACTTTTTGAACCACGCGCTAACTCCTTCACTAACAAATTGGTCTTCCATACCCACTCGTCTGTTCTGTCAACCAAACTAGTTCGGCCACTGTACATCCACCCATTATCAGCCATCCTCTGCTTTACTATGAGCCAAATAATAATAACATGAAATTAAATGCATGCAATGTCACCGTAAATTTATTCAATGTCACCAATTTATTACGGCCAAATTTTATCTTTTACAGCATGCAAGGGTTCACCTAAACTTCTAATAGGAAGGGCCTATCCCACCCGAGTATGTGTAGATCGAGTCGTGTTCCATGTTCTACCCGACCCGAGACGGAATTTCGGCAGCACCTCCCCGCTGTTCTTCAGAATACACGTCTCGAGCTTGTCAAGCCGAGAGGGTGTGCATCCGAAGAACAACGGGGAGGTGCTGCCGAAATTCCGTCTCAGGAAGGGGTAGAACATGGAACACGACTCGATCTACACATACTCGGACTGTCCAACAGGACAATCCGGAAGAGGTACGGTTATAAATATGCAAAGATGGACAATCCTGCATATTTATAAATTTGTAACCCTTCCGGACGGGATCTGACTCGGGTTACGTGACTGACTTGGTGATCTACAAAGAAAAAACCAAGGCCATAAAATTACAAGGGAGGCGAAAGGTTTATACCCTAGAAGCGTGATCGGTGGCCGGAGAAGGTCGAGGACGTGGGCACCGAGGCGGCCCCTCCTCAGTTGGAGAAGAAGCCCCGCAACGACGGGACCGACGGTGGTGTGGGACAACGAAATAACGGCAACCTCCGGGAGAGCGACGGAATCAGATCAACGAGGTGGTCACGACGGGGCCTAGTGTACAAAATGAACAAAGGTTAGCAATTATTGTTCTTACACAAATTCACAAGTGTTTCTAGTAGCTAAACAACCAAAAATTAATGCAAAACATGATTTTTTGGCCTAATCTAACTATATTGCTTGACTTATATGGTTTATAGTCTACAACAAATAGTAAATTAAAGAACAAAAAGGAAAAAAAGAGAGAAAATGGGCTTACCGAGCTGCAGGGAGTAGCCATGGCCGGGATGCTGCTCTTGCGGGGGGGATGCTGCTCCTGCTAGGCGTGCTCGTCGTCGGGGACAGAGGAGGAAGCGACCTCGCCACGTCAGCCCCGCGTGCTCCTGCTGGGCGTGCGTCGCCGGAGGACGGGACAGGCGGCGCCGGTGGAGGAGCTTGGAGGGGAGAGGTGGAGCGGCGGGGCCGGGTCCGGTGGAGCTAGGCGGGGCCGGTGGAGGTGGGCGTGGCCGGGGCTTGGCGGCGGGGCTGACGCGGCAAGGTCGGTGGAGGCGGCGGGGATGGAGGCGGCGAGTTCGGGTGGCGGAGCGTCGGTGGCGGGGCCAAGGACTGTTGGTGGCGGCGAGGTTGGGTGGCGGCGCTGGGGACGGCTGCGGGTGGGGGAAGAACGGGGAGGTCGAGATGCGGGGTGGGGCGCGAAGTGTTTTTTTCCTTTGCCTCTCCCGACCAGGTGGCGGCGTAGTTATTAGGGTAAACTATACGCCGACGGCAATGCCGTCGACGTAGTTTTTTTTTTTGAAACTTACTATTTTTCCTTTAGTTGTACTACATAACAATATAAGTTAGTCAAAATTTTAGTTGTACTACACAATAATATTAGTAAATATTCCAAAATCAACAAAAAATGTTATTGGCAAAATTTTGGTGGGGTTCCGACACTCCGGGAACCCGCTTCGGCGAAACCCTGAATCCGCTGGAAAAAAGTCAAAGTTCCCGTCTACCCCCTTGACCGGAGCCGAGAGGGGGTAGGCCAGTGGAATTTTTTGCTTGGTTCTGTTAGGTTAGTCCATCGGAAGGTGGGAAACCAAAGTCTACCCCAAATAAACTCAATATTCCATCCGGTTCGCCGAAGGGGGAGTTTTCACCTCTAAGTGCGGAAACTCATTAGAGAGGAAGTGAAGTCGGTGAAGCCGGTCACACCCCGGAGTAGGACATTGGACATTTAAGACACAAAACACTCTTGTATACATATGGTATGGCACAACCTAGGTTTGTGTGGGGTTCCGACGCTCCGATGCCCCGCTTCGGCGAAACCCGAATCCGCCGAAAAAACCCTAACGTTTTCGTCTACCCCCTTGAACGGCGTCGAAAGGGGGTAGGCCAGTGGACTTTTTTGCTTGGTTGTGTTAGGTTAGGCCATAGGAAGGTGGGAAACAAAAGTCTACCCCAAATAAACACAATATTGCATCCGGTTCGCCCGAAGGGGGAGTTTTCACCTCTAAGTGCAGAAACTCACTAGAGAGGAAGTGAAGTCGGTGAAGCCGGTCACACCCAGAGTAGGATATTGGACATTTAAGACACAAAACACTCTTGTATACATATGGTATGGCACAACCTAGGTTTGTGTGGTTTCCGACGCTCCGATGCCCCGCTTCCGCGAAACCCCGAATCCGCTGGAAAAAAGTCAAAGTTCCCGTCTACCCCCTTGACTGGAGCCGAGAGGGGGTAGGCCAGTGGACGTTTTTTCTTGGTTGTGTTAGGTTAGTCCATAGGAAGGTGGTAAACCAAAGTCTACCCCAAATAAACACAATATTCCATCCGGTTCGCCCGAAGGGGGAGTTTTCACCTCTAAGTGCAGAAACTCACTAGAGAGAAAGTGAAGTCAGTGAAGCCGGTCACACCCCAGAGTAGGATATTGGACATTTAAGACACAAAACACTCTTGTATACATATGGTATAGCAAAACCTAGGTTTGTGTGGGGTTCCGACGCTCTGATGCCCCGCTTCGGCGAAACCCTGAATTCGCTCGAAAAAAGTTAAAGTTCCCGTCTACCCACTTGACTGGAGCCGAGAGGGGGTAGGCCAGTGGAATTTTTTGCTTGGTTGTGTTAGGTTAGTCCATAGGAAGGTGGGAAACCAAATTCTACCCCAAATAAACACAATATTCCATCCGGTTCGCCCGAAGGGGAGTTTTCACCTCTAAGTGCAGAAACTCACTAGAGAGGAAGTGAAGTCGGTGAAGCCGGTCACACCCCGGAGTAGGATATTGGACATTTAAGACACAAAACACTCTTGTATACATATGGTATGGCACAACCTAGGTTTGTGTGGGGTTCCGACGCTCCGATGCCCCGCTTCGGCGAAACCCCGAATCCGCTGGAAAAATCCTAACATTTTCGTCTACCCCGTGAACGGCGTCGAAAGGGGGTAGGCCAGTGGACTTTTTTTGCTTGGTTGTGTTAGGTTAAGCCATAGGAAGGTGGGAAACCAAAGTCTACCCCAATAAACACAATATTCCATCCGATTCGCCCGAAACGGGAGTTTTCACCTCTTAGTGCAGAAACTCACTAGAGAGAAAGTGAAGTCGGTGAAGCCGGTCACACCCCGGAGTAGGATATTGGACATTTAAGACACAAAACACTCTTGTATACATATGGTATGGCACAACCTAGGTTTGTGTGGGGTTCCGACGCTCCGATGCCCCGCTTCGGCGAAACCCCGAATCCGCTGGAAAAAAGTCAAAGTTCCCGTCTACCCCCTTGACTGGAGCCGAGAGGGGGTAGGCCAGTGGAATTTTTTGCTTGGTTGTGTTAGGTTAGTCCATAGGAAGGTGGGAAACCAAAGTCTACCCCAAATAAACACAATATTCCATCCGTTTCGCCCGAAGGGGGAGTTTTCACCTCTAAGTGCAGAAACTCTAGAGAGAAAGTGAAGTCGGTGAAGCCGGTCACACCCCGGAGTAGGATATTGGACATGTCGTCGTATCGGCATCTGAGATAGGAGACAGGGTCCTGCTAGCCGAGGGTGAACGTAGGGCAAGAAGGTGGACGTCGTCGAGGTCGGGATTGTACACGACAGTTACCCAGCTTCAGGCTCCACGGCGGTGGCGGAGCCCTACGTGCTGCTATAACTCACTATAAGGCAATAGCCGCGATACTGGTTACAATGAGTTGGTTGTGTATGAAAGTATGCTCTCTGTATTGCCCTAAAGGCTGCCTCTAGGCTGGCTTATAAAGGCGGCCAGGCCTAGAGCTTACAAGGAAAGACTTAGCCGGCAAGTAAATAGAGTCCTAATAGACTACGTATTGGAGTCCTTGTCTTGTGCACCAAGTTGGTTGACTGTTGGGCCTTCGTCTTGGACCTCCTCCATTGCCGGTTGCCATCTTCCTTGTCGCCAGCTTGCTGGGCCGCTAGTGTAGGGCCACCTCTACCAAGCCGGATTGATCCATGTCGGTGATACCCCCACTTGGTATATCCTCAACAGGACATTTAAGACACAAAAACACTCTTGTATACATATGGTATGGTACAACCTAGGTTTGTGTGGGGTTCCGACGCTCCGATGCCCCGCTTCGGCGAAACCCGAATCCGCTGGAAAAACCCTAACGTTTTCGTCTACCCCCGTGAACGGCGTCGAAAGGGGGTAGGCCAGTGGACTTTTTTACTTGGTTGTGTTAGGTTAGGCCATAGGAAAAAAAAAAAACACACATATACCCCAACTCTTGCGAAGATTCCCCCCCGTTCGCTCGATGTGGGTGTTTCCAGCTATATATGCCCAAAAACTCGCTAAGAAAACAGTGATGCTCGTGAATCCGGTAACACCACGGGGCAGGATAAATTGAGCCATATATTTAATATTTATGTTGTAGGTATATATTACATGTGCTGTTTTTATTTATTTTACATGTATATGTTGTAGGGTCGGGTTCCGAAAGACTCAAACCGTTATTTTATGCGGGTGGGATACCGAAATTGGGAGGGAAATTATAGATCCAATTATATATAAATTATACCTACATTAAATATTATATAGAGAAATAAATAAATCTAAATTCATCTATAATTAGTTTAAAAAGGAACATTTATACGCCGACGGCAGCCGTCGGCGTATAAAGTACACAGGTACGCCGACGGCCGCGGGACGGCCGTCCTCGCTCCGTCAAGGCGGGCGTTTGTACGCCGACGGTCTTCGGTACGCTGACGGCTGCCGTCGGCCCATATCTGGCTACACCGACGGGGATCTGTACGCCGACGGCCGGGATCGCGGCTGCCCTAGCTCGGCTGGTACGCCGACGGCCCCGATATTGGCCGTCGGCGTATAATCCGGCCGTCGGCGTCTTGTACGTTTCCCGTAGTGTTGCCTTGAGGCCTAACATCCACGTCCAAACGCCATCCGACGGTCCAAACGAGTCAACGTGAAATAGACCAGGTCGTGCCCGTCCTCAGTCCTCACGCACGAGGCAAAATTACCGCGGGAAGGAAATCGTCGCGGGCGGGAACTCCCTTCCAGAGCTGTGCCGCCGTCACCGCCGTGGGGAAGGGCGTCATGGGAGCTCCGGCGGCTGCCACCGGATAAACGGCGCCGGCCAGGCCCTCCACCCCCATGGCCTTCTCCTCCCATCCCCGCTCCGACGAGCTCGTCGTCCCGCTGTGACGAGGCCCTATCTTAGCTGCGACGACCTCTTCCTTAACCTCTTGGAGCTGTCCAACTGTTAACTGAATTTTCTGAGTGTGTGTGCAGCGCAGACATCTCCTCCTGCCTCCACTAGTAGAAACAAGGCCTTTTGTCCAGAGCCCCATTTGACTCTAGTCCCGGATGGGCTTTGGACTGGGACTAGAGGGGGGGACTAGTCCCGGTTCAACTGCTACGAGGCCGCACTGGACTAGTCACGGGTCGAACGGGACCTCTAGTCCCGGTTCGTAATACGAACCGGGACTAGAGTTGTGGTGGCAACCGTTCGCCTGGCGCAAAACCCTTTAGTCCCGGTCGGTGGCTCAAAACCGGGACTAAAGGGGCCAAACGTTCGCCTCCCGCCCGTTCGCGCGATCAAAACAGGGGAAAACGATTGCTACAGTAACCGCGGCCATTTCTGTTCGTCTCCCTCTCCCCTCTCTTCTTCCCCATCCCCTCCACCATGAATCCACCGATCACTCGCTACGGGAAGGTGCTCGCACATGGCACGACCTATCTCAATGTCGTCTACACGAATGACAGCGCCAAGGTGCCGGATTTTCTTTCTGATTTCAAGTATTGGCTTGAAGAGGAGGAAGACAACAAGAAGTTCATGGGCCTTGATCTCGAGTACACGGCCGATCAAAGAGATCTTGCCGTCATCCAACTTTGTTTCAAGAAACATGTCATGGTCTTCCAGTGGGCAAGATAATACGAAACTTGTCCATTTGAATCCTATGCGAAGAGCAATTCCTCTTTGAATCCTATGGGAAGAGCAATTCCTCTTTGATTGTAGTGAAAGAATTAGGGGCTTCTTTGATTCTCATATGCGGATAGGAAAATTGCATAGGATAGCAACATTTCCATTTGAATCCTATGGGGAAATTTTATTATAGTACTTGTGCCAAAATAAATATATATACTTGTCATGATTCTTATATACATACTTGTGCCGAAATATACTTGTTGCAGCAGTATTTAACATTTGTTCCACTTTGTTGTTGTAGTAGTGAAGAGCAAATCCTCTTTGATTGTAGTGAAAGAATTTTCCTTATAGTTGCATATTGGCCACCCATACGTGTGGGAGAGAACATGTCATAGTTAATTTAGGGGCTTCTTTTGATTCTCATATGCGGATAGGAAAATTGCATAGGCCGGATAGCAACATGTCCATTTGATTCCTATAGCAAAATATACTTGTCATGATTCTTATTATACATACTTGTGCATGCCAAAATATACTTGTTGCAGCAGTATTTACATTTGTTGCACTTTGTTGTCGCAGTAGTAACAAGCACTGTCCAGAACTCATGGAGTTCCTTCTTCGCAGCAGCATACATTTTGCTAGCATTGATATAACGAATGACAAGATCAAGATGAGGCGCACCTGGGGTATTGAGATATGATACATCTCAAACGTATCTATAATTTTTGATGTTCCATGTTGATATTATACCAATTGTTACATGTTTTATATACACTTCATAGCATTTTTATGCATTTTCTGGAACTAACCTATTAACAAGATGTCCCAGTGCCAGTTCCTGTTTTCTGCTGTTTTTGTATTCCAGAAAAGCTAGTCTGAAATATTCTCGGAATTGGACGAAACTTGGACAGAACCTTCTATTTTTCCAACACGAACACAGAGTCCAGAGGAGAGACGGAGGAGGGCCACGAGGCTCCCACACATGGGGCTGTGCGGGCCCCCTGCCGCGTCGGGGGTGGTGTGGGGCCCACGTGGCTCTGCGGCCGCCGCCCTTTCGCCTATTTATTCTTCCCGACATGAAAATCCTAAATACCCGAGCCATTATCCACGAAAAGTTCCAGAGATGCCGCCGCCGTCAACCCTAGCTCGGGAGGGTTCAGAAGCTCTTCCCGGCACTCTGACTGAGGGTGGAATCATCACCGGAGGGCTCTACATCACCATGCCTGCCTCCGGAGTGATGCGTGAGTAGTTCATTCTTGGACTACGGGTCCATGGCAGTAGCTAGATGATTGTCTCTCCACTTTATGCTATCATGTTTAGATCTTGTGAGCTGCCTATCATGATCAAGATCATCTTATTGTAATACTACATGTTGTGTTTGCTGGGATCCGATGAATATTGAATACTATGTCAAGTTGATTATCAATCTATCTTTTATGTTATTTATGATCTTACATGCTTTCCGTTACTAGTAGATGCTTTGGCCAAGTAGATGCTTGTAACTCCAAGAGTGAGTATTTATGCTAGATAGTGGGTTCATGCCTCCGGTAATCTGGGAGAGTGACAGCAACTTCTAAGATTGTGGATGTGATGTTGCCACTAGGGATAAAATAACCGATGCTTAGCTTAAGGGTGCGCCGTTAGGTCTAATGCATTTGTTTACATTACGCACATTACTTAATGCAATTATCCGTTGCTTGCAACTTAATACCAACGGGGAACTCGGTATGACAACCTGGCGGTGGATTATTAGTCATCATGTCATATATATGCATTGTCATGCGCTCAATATTTTGTCAATTGCCCAGCAGTAATTTGTTCACCCAGCATGTTAGTTATATTTTATGGAGAGACACCACTAGTGAACTGTGGACCCCGGTCCATTCTTTTACACTGATAATATAACCAACTGCAAACATTGTTCCTTTTCATTCTCTGCAATTTACTACTGATTTCCACACCATACGGTTAATCTTTGTTTTCAGCAAGCCGGTGAGATTGACAATCTCACTGTTTCGTTGGGGCAAAGTAGTTTTGATTGTGTTGTGTGCAGGTTCCACGTCGGCGCCGGATTCCCTGGTGTTGCGACGTGCCATATTCCGCACCAACAACCTTCATAAGTGATTTCTTGCTCCTACTGGTTCGATTAAACCTTGGTTTCATACTGAGGGAAAATGCTGCTACACTGCATCATACCTTCCTCTTGGGGTCTCCCAACGAATGTGTGATCCACGCAATCAAGCATATTTTCTGGCGCCGTTGCCGGGGAGTGGAAGCACTTCGGTTCAGAAATCTCCTTTCTTCCCCTTTCACACGCCAGCATATTTTCTGGCGCCGTTGCCGGGGAGCAAGAGGATTTCTGCAAGGGGAGTTTCACGCTTCCCATCTCTTTACTATGTTATTTTCTTGCTTAGTTTATTTTTATTTTGTCTTGTTTGCTTTATTTATCAAAAACACAAAAAAATTAGTTACTTTTATTTTCAACTTGTTATCTTTCTGTTTTGTTTTAATTTTGCTAAAATGAGTACCCCTGAGAACACTAAATTGTGTGATTTCACTAGCACGAACAACAATGATTTCATTAGTACACCTATTGCTCCACCTGCTTCTAACGCAGAATTCTATGAAATTAAACCTGTACTTTTAAATCTTGTTATGAAAGAGCAATTCTCTGGTGTTAGTACTGATGATGCTGCTGCTCAACTTAATAATTTTGTTGAAACTTTGTGAGATGCAAAAGTATAAGGCACTACCACAGAAAGGCCTTTCTGTGGCGCACCTTTTTGCAATTCTGTGGCGCACCCCCAGGTTTGCTAGGTGCGCCACAAAATTCTCGCCACAAAAATTATTTCTGTGGCGCACCTGGCTTGGTGCGTCACAGAATTATCACATTTCTGTGGCGCACCTGGCCTGGTGCGCCACAGAATTCTCAAAAAATTCAAAAAATGCAAAAAAAATATAAAAAGTTTCAAAAAAATCAGAAAAATCAAAATATGAAATAATATGAAAAATCCTAATTATTGGAACTATTTTCAGATTTTTTGATTTTTTTGAACTGATACCTTCCCGCTAGGTCAACCATCCTCAAATTGCTCCAACCCTAGCACGCTTAATTTCTAAGTTCCACCCAGTTCACCTACCCTTGTGCTACTCAAATTCTTATTGATATATATATGATATGAACCCTCTTAAGTCTTGTATGTGTATATGTGGTATGTGTTATAAATGTGTGTTTTTAAATATCAGATTTTTCAAAAACTTCTAAAGTTTCAAAAGGAGATTCAAAAGTTTCAAAAGATCCAAAAAAAATTCAAAAAAACTTAAAAAAATTCAAAAAACACAAAATTTCAAAAAAGTCAAAACACTTCAAAAAAAATTCAACAATCTTCTTTGTTATACATTTCTGTGTCTTTTTTGGACTTTTTGAATTTTTTAAATTTTTTATTTTTTTTCTATTTTTTTCTTTCTTTTTGATTTTGCTGCGAAAAATCGTCTGTTTGAAATAACTTTTTTTCAAAAGCCTGATTCGAACTCGGATTTTTCTCACTTTTTTTGACATATTTTTGCATTATTTCGACGTCGTATGCAAAAGTTATGGCCGTTACAAGTTTTTTTTCCTGTTTGTTGCAGAAAAGGTCAAAATTCATATTTCAAAATTTCTATACCTACTAGACACTCAAACCTAACTACATGTCAAAGGATTTTATTTATTGAAATTTTTATCATTTTCTTTTACTTCCTGCAAGACTAAAAAGGCGATCCACAGGGGGGGTGGGATTTGAAAAATAAAAAATCTGTGGCGCACCAGAAAGTTGAGTTTCTGTGGTGCGCCACAGAATGTCCCCAGATGGACCTTGGCCCAATGATTTCACGTGGGACCCACAGAAATTCTGTGGCGCATGGTGTCTCATGCGCCACAGAAGTCTGGCTTTCTGTGGCGCATGGGTGGGCATGCGCCACAGAATTCTGACTTTCTGTGGCGCATGGGCAAAATATGCGCCACAGAAAGTCGAAAATTTCTGTGGCGCACCAGCATCCATGCGCCACAGAATGCCAACCTCCCTATAACCCTTTTCCTAGTAGTGAGGATGTAGATGGTGATATTATTAAACTGAAACTTTTTCCTTTCTCTTTGAGAGGACGTGCTAAAAAATGGTTGCTATCTTTGACTAGAAATAGTATTGATTCATGGACTAAATGCAAAAATGCTTTCATAGGAAAATATTATCCTCCTGCTAAGATTATATCTTTGAGAAGTAGCATTATGAATTTCAAACAATTTGATAATGAGCATGTTGCTCAAGCTTGGGAGAGAATGAAATCATTGGTAAAGAATTGTCCCACCCATGGACTGACTGCTTGGATGATCATCCAAACCTTTTATGCAGGACTAAATTTTTCTTCAAGAAACCTATTGGATTCGGCCTCTGGAGGTACCTTTATGTCCATCACTTTGGGTGCTGCAACAAAGCTTCTTGATGATATGATGATAAATTATTCTGAATGGCACACCGAAAGAGCTCCACAAGGTAAGAAGGTAAATTCTGTTGAAGAAACCTCTTCCTTGAGTGATAAGATTGATACTATTATGTCTATGCTTACAAATGGAAAAATGCATGTTGATCCAAATAATGTTCCTTTAGCTTCTTTGGTTGCTCAAGAAGAGCATGTTGATGTGAACTTCATTAAAAATAATAACTTCAACAACAATGCTTATAGGAATAATTTTGGTAATAACAATTATAAGCCCTATCCTTTTAATAGTGGCAATGGTTATGTTAATTCTTATGGTAATTCCTACAACAATAATAAGAGTGTACCCTCTGATCTTGAAGTCATGCTTAAGGATTTTATTAGTACACAAACTGCTTTCAATAAATCTGTTGAGGAAAAGTTTGGGAAAATTGATGTTCTTGCCTCTAAAGTTGATAGTCTTGCTCTTGATGTTGATTTGTTAAAAATTAAAACTATGCCTCATGATGTTAAAGAGAGCAAAACTCTCAATGCTATACAAGTTAAAATTGATAATAATGTGAGGATGTTAGCTGATTTACATGCTAGGTGGGCAAGAGAGGATGAAATTGCTAAAAAGAATAGTATTGCTAGAGTTTATACTATTACTACTACTGAAAATGCTATAAACTCAAGTGTTAACAAACCTCCTACTATCAATGGTAAAGTAATTGGTGTTGGCAATGTCTCTACTTCTGTTGCAAAACGTTTAAAATTGCCTGAAAACACTGAAACTGTTCCTGATAAAAGTGCTGAAATTTTTCGAGATGGGAGACAATGGTCCATTACTTTTGATAATAATGACTTTGATTTTGATGGTTGCAATATTTCTGAAGTAATTAAGTTCTTGCAAAAGCTAGCTAGAAGTCCTAATGCTAGTGCTATAAACATGGCTTTTACTAAACATATTACTAATGCTCTCATGCAAGTTAGGGAAGAGAAATTAAAACATGAAGCTTCTATCCCTAGGAAGTTAGAAGATGGTTGGGAGCCCATCATTAAAATGAAGGTGAATGATTTTGATTGCAATGCTTTATGTGATCTTGGTGCTAGTATTTCTGTTATGCCTAAGAAACTCTATGATATGCTTGATTTAGCACCTTTGGAACACTGTTATTTGGATGTTCACCTTGCTGATAATACTATAAAGAAACCTTTGGGGAGAGTTGATGATGTTTTTATAATGGTTAACAATAACCTTGTCCCCGTTGATTTTGTTGTTTTGGATATTGAATGCAATGCTTCTTGTCCTATTGTTTTGGGAAGACCTTTTCTTAGAACTGTTGGTGCTATTATTGATATGAGAGAGGGGAATATTAAATATCAATTCCCACTCAAGAAAGGTATGGAACACTTCCCTAGAAAGAAGATGAAGTTACCTTTTGATTCTATTGTTAGAGCAAATTATTCTGTTGATGCTTCATCACTTGGAAACACTTGATTCTTACTTTCTGCGCCTAGCTGAAAGGCGTTAAAGAAAAGCGCTTATGGGAGACAACCCATTATTTTATTTCTGCAATTTTTCTTTTTTTTGAGTCAAGGAGTTGTTTACTTCTGTAACAATTCCTTTGTATCTTTATTTTATCGCATTGTTGTGCCAAGTATTGCCTCTAATAGGAAGATGATGCTAGATTTGGATTTCTGCGCAGGAACAGATTTCTGCTGTTCACCGTTTTAATTCTGTAAAATCACAGAAAAATTATTTAAATCTGCAAATTTTTGTGCGTGATCCTCAGATATGTACGCATCTTTCGTTAGTTTAAAGTTTTTCGATCTGAGCAACGTAAGTGCCTCGAAAAAATTCGTCTTTGCGGACTGTTCTGTTTAGACAGATTCTGTCTTTTATTTTTCGCATTCTCTCTTTTACTAGTGTTGAGTGGAATTCTTTTTTAGGGTGAAGAGCTTCACATAACATCAGTGGCAGTAGCTAATGTTAAAAGTAACGGTCATGTTTGTGTCCTTATAGAACATGTGAGTTTTTGATTGTGCACTAACCCTCTAATGAGAATTACTTTGAGTTTGGTGTGGCGGAAGTTTTCAAGGGTCAAGAGAGAAGGATGATATAATGTGATCAAGAAGAGTGAAGAGCTTAAGCTTGGGGATGCTCCCATGGATCACCCCAGCATATTTCAAGAAGACTCAAGCGTCTAAGCTTGGGGATGCCCAAGGCATCCCCTTCTTCATCAGCAACTTATCAGGTCATCTCTAGTGAAACTATATTTTAATTCTTTCACATCATATGTGCTTTACTTGGAGCGTCTGTGTGCTTTTATTTTCAGTATTTTATTTTTCTTATGGTCAACTTGATTGGACCCTAGCATTCTTGATTGGGAGAGAGACACGCTCCGCTTTTTCATATGAATACTCCTATTCTTCACTTATACTTGTTGAGTATTCTTATCTAGCTATTGCTATGCTTTTAGCTCCTGTTTTGCATGCATCTCTTATTCAGAGCTGTTAGTTCTTTTAAAGAAAGTACTCTCTTGCTTCACTTATAATTGTTTGGAGAGTTTATGTTGAAATAAATTGATTGGTGTTTGGTTGGAACAGAAAATGTTGCATGTGGTAGATGGTATAATGGAAAAAGCTTACATATTCTTGTAGATCATTGTATTGGATAATTTGATACTTGTCAATTGTTTTGAGTTATCAAGTAGTTCATGTTTAAGCTTTTGTATCATGTAGTTAAAACCTATTAATGAAGAACTACCGTAAAGCTCGTTGAAATTTGGTTTGCATGATTGGTATCTCTAAGGTCTAGATATTTTCTAGTAAAAGGGTTTGGTTAACAAGGAAGACAGTGTAGAGTCTTATAATGCTTGCAATATGTTTTCATATAAGTCTTGCTGTGTCGGTTGATATCCTGTGTTTGCTTCAAATAACCTTGCTAGCCTAAACTCTGTACTGAGAGGGAATGCTTCTCGTGCATCCAAAACCTTGAGCCAAAATCCATGCCATCTGTGTCCACCATAACTACCTATATGTGGTATTTTCTTGCCATTCCAAGTAAATTTTTCATGTGCTACCTTTAAACTATTCAAACTTATTACTCCTATTTTGTGTCAATGTTTACCAAGCTCATGAGGACGGGGTGGATGTCTTTATGTCAACTGTCAAACAGACTTTACCACCGGACTAGCGGCATATACATCCGCTTATCCATTAATTTTGCAAAAAGAGCTGGCAAATGGGGTGCCCAGTCCCAATTAATTACAACTTTAACCGCTTAATTCTCTTCACATTTTTGCCCTGATTTATCAGTCAAGCAATGACAAACAGTGAAATATCTGCATGTGTAAACAAAAGAGAAAGAGGGATGATCTGCCTTGCTGGTAGAAATAACGTCCTTCATGGGAGCCGCTCTTAAAAGTCTGGTTGGCAGGGGTCATATTGTACTTTCCATTTTCTGATTCGTTGACAATTAACAAACACCTCTCAAAACTTATTTTTACTCTCTATATGATTTCAAAAACTTAAAAAGCTCTAGCACATGATTTAATCCCTGCTTCCCTCTGCGAAGGGCCTTTCTTTTACTTTTATGTTGAGTCAGTTTTCCTACTTCTTTCTATCTTAGAAGCAAACACTAGTGTCAACTTTGGTGCAACAATTTTTATATGCTTGTATATTGCACTTATTATATTGCTTTGTGTTGACAAATATCCATGAGATATATATGTTGAAAGTTGAAAGCAATTGCTGAAGCTTAAATCTTCCTTTGTGTTGGTTAAATACCTTTTACTTAGAATCTATTGCTTTATGAGTTAACTCTTATGCAAAACTCTTTGATGCTTGTCTCGAAAGTACTATTCATGAAAAGTTTTTGCTTATATGATTCAGTTGTTTGCTCATTATCTACTTGCTAGCAAACTATAGACCATTGACCTGGATCACTTCATTCATAACATGTGCTTTACAATACTATTTGATCAAGATTATGATTGTAGCATGTCACCTCAGAAATTATTTTGTTTTTATCGTTTTACCTACTCGAGGACGAGTAGAACTAAGCTTGGGGATGCTTGATACGTCTCAAACGTATCTATAATTTCTGATGTTCCATGTTGATATTATACCAATTGTTACATGTTTTATATACACTTCATAGCATTTTTATGCATTTTCTGGGACTAACCTATTAACAAGATGCCACAGTGCCAGTTCCTGTTTTCTGCTGTTTTTGTATTCCAGAAAAGCTAGTCTGGAAATATTCTCGGAATTGGACGAAACTTGGACAGAACCTCTATTTTTCCAACACGAACATGGAGTCCAGAGGAGAGACGGAGGAGGGCCACGAGGCACCCACACCATGGGGCCGCGCGGGCCCCCCTGCCGCGCCGTGGGGTGGTGTGGGGCCCACGTGGCTCTGCAGCCGCCGCCCTTTCGCCTATTTATTCTTCCCGACGCGAAAACCTAAATACCCGAGACATTATCCACGAAAAGTTCCAGAGAAGCCGCCGCCATCAACCCTAGCTCGGGAGGGTTCAGAAGCTCTTCCCGGCACCTGCCGGAGAGGGAATCATCACCGGAGGGCTCTACATCACCATGCCTGCCTCCGGAGTGATGCGTGAGTAGTTCATCCTTGGACTACGGGTCCATGGCAGTAGCTAGATGGTTGTCTCTCCACTTTATGCTATCATGTTTAGATCTTGTGAGCTGCCTATCATGATCAAGATCATCTTATTGTAATGCTACATGTTGTGTTTGCTGGGATCCGATGAATATTGAATACTATGTCAAGTTGATTATCAATCTATCTTATATGTTATTTATGATCTTGCATGCTTTCCGTTACTAGTAGATGCTTTGGCCAAGTAGATGCTTGTAACTCGAAGAGTGAGTATTTATGCTAGATAGTGGGTTCATGCCTCCGGTAATCTGGGAGAGTGACAGCAACTTCTAAGATTGTGGATGTGCTGTTGCCACTAGATAAAATAACCGATGCTTAGCTTAAGGTGCGCCGTTAGGTCTAATGCATTTGTTTACATTACGCACATTACGTAATGCAATTATCCGTTGCTTGCAACTTAATACCAACGGGGAACTCGGTATGACAACCTGGCGGTGGATTATTAGTCATAGACGCTGTTGGATAACGGTCTATGTATTTTGTCGTAATGCCCACATGAATATCATAGTAATCATCATGTCATAATATGCATTGTCATGCGCTCAATATTTTCTCAATTGCCCAGCAGTAATTTGTTCACCCGGCATGTTAGTTATCTTTTATGGAGAGACACCACTAGTGAACTGTGGACCCCGGTCCATTCTTTTACACTGATAATACAACCAACTGCAATCATTGTTCCTTTTCATTCTCTGCAATTTACTACTGTTTTTGACACCATACGTTTAATCCTTTGTTTTCAGCAAGCCGGTGAGATTGACAACCTCACTGTTTCGTTGGGGGCAAAGTAGTTCGATTGTGACAAGGATATACATCTCGGGTACCCTACTGTGAGGGTACCTGGTGCACGTGATGACTAAAAGCCCAACTAGCGAAGATACGACTCGAAGCCCATGACGAGAGGCCCAACAAGATGAAGTAACTTCCAAGTTTAGACATAGACATAGTCGGTTTATACTTTCCTTATGTGTAAACTAGGTCGGTTACAAACTCCCGAGACCCAGCCTATTTAAAGGCTGGGAGGGGTGCCGATCTAGGACCAAGCCATACTCGAACCACCAAAGCTCTTGCGAGATCGTCATCTCGCCGGAGCCACCTTGTAACCACATAATCTCCAGCGATCAATAACAGACAAGCAGGAAGTAGGGTCTTTACCTCCACCCGAGGGGCCTGAACCTGGGTAAATCTTTGCCTCTGCTTGTCAGCCGACGAAACTACCAGTACTACCACGTTCTCTCCCCATAATCTCAACCCTAGGTCCTTAACCATGGGATTTGATGAGGGTACACCTCGTCAATTGGCGCCGTCTGTGGGAAAGAATAGTGCTGGACTCGCGGTTTCTTCGGTTCCATCGGAAAACGGCGACTCGCCGATCGGATCTACAAACGGCAACTCGCCGGCTGCATCGACAAACCAGAACTCGCCGACTCAGGCGGCACACGGCAACTCGCCGGCTCACTCGACAAACGGCAACACGTCAGCTTCACCTGCAAAAAGCGCATCGGATCCTCTGATGGATTTCGAGCCACACTCGCCAGGATTCCAGGAGGCCTTCTCGATCTCGAGTCAGGTTTGGGTTTAACCGTTGGTTCGTTCAATTTTTTCGTCAACAAGCTTGGTGTGCAGGACTTGACGGATCCACGCCAACTCGCGACTTCCGCACCCGAGGCTCCATCGGTTGCGGCTCCTTCGACTGCGGATCCCTCAACTGTGTCCATACCATCGTCGACCCTCCAAGCTTGTTCGTCTGCAACAACCATGTCCACACGAGAGATGCGCGAGCTCATTGAAGAGCTCCAGGGCGAGGAGGCCGAATCAGCATACCGCACAAACGATCCGAGCTGGATCTCCCACTCGAGGATAGTTTCGACTGCGGGATCTCCTTAGCGACTTCGACGACCTCGAAACTCATATCGACAACCACGTCGACTCCGAGATCTGCGCCAACAACAACCTCGACTTCGAGATTCATAACAACCTCGCCGACGCCGAGATGAGCATAGGCGATGAAGGCGTCGACTGCGAGATCCGTCCAGACGGACCACTCGATGAACATACGGACTCAGACATGAGCCTCGATGAAGATGTCGAGTCCATGACAGGACTCGAAAGCATACACATACCCTCGGGTCATACCCCAGCAGGTCTACGTTGCCATCGCAGCAGAAACATCAGACACTGCGGCCAGCCGCAGGCCTACAGAATTCCCGTGCACAGTCACTATGCCGGACGGAGCCACAACCCTCACAATCACTGCTGAGATGGCAGCAAAAGCAGATAAAGTTATCAAGGAGTGCACAATGATGCCAGCAGACGCAACACAAGAAGAGATGTTGACCTTCCAGTACTTCAACTGGCAGGAGTCACTTCGACTGAAGCAGATAAGAGCCACACTCGAAGAACGCAAAAAGCAGCTAGCTTGTCGAGTGCGCGCAGAAGACAGCTCTCCTGAGCTCCACCGGGCGAGCAGACACAAGACCCAGATCAAGGTTGTCACACCTCTCGCCAGGCGAGAAGGCGGCACTCACCCGCAACTTAGGCAACTCCTTCATGACATACGACGAGGAAGGACTGCCGGTGCCCAAAACAGCAGCAGGTGCTCTCTACACCGCTGCAGCATACCTGGAGGCAATCAAGCCCCCAGCGGATGACCCCAATGCAAAACTACACCGCCAACAGATCAAATCACTCGCCTTAGCTGCAAAGGCCATACGCCAAGTTCCAAGAACTCCAGGTGGGAGTCGAGACCGTGCCCTAGTCGACGCGCCTCGGGAAGAGCATAATCACAGTGGTCGTCGCCACCACTCGAAGGAAAGAAGCGGCTCGCGAAGGCGCAGGTCCAGGAGCAGGTCACGCAGATCATACAGTAGCGACTCATACTCCGATCGAGAGCCTGAGCCACATGGAGCTCTGTGCTTCACTCGACGCGTCCGCGAGACACGGATGCCCAAAGGGTTCAAACTCACATCTGAACAGCCCAAGTACACGGGTCGACAGGAACCTTCCGGGTGGCTGGAAGATTACAGGCTGGCTGTCGCATGCCAGCGAGGCACAACACCACAGCCATGCAGTACATACGACTGATGCTCGAAGGCACAGCCCGCGACTGGCTCAAGGCCCTACCTTCATCAAAGTACGACTCGTGGGATCACTTCCGCGATGACTTCATCAAAAACTTCGAGCCTCTGTGTGAGCGCCCAAAAACGTTCGAGGAACTGCGGGCCTGCGTGCAACGATCAGACGAAAGGCTGAGGTCATACATCAGACGATGGACTGAGATACGCAACTCAGTCGGAGTAATTCAGAAGACATGGCCATGGATGCCTTCATAATGGGACTCGCCAGGCATGACCTCAAAGAAGCACTCGGTCGCAAAAAGCCAACCTCTGTGGCTAACCTCTTGATGACCGCGACTGAGTGGGCAGATGGAGAAGATATGGCGCGCACAACACGCGGGTCCTCACCCCGTGACAATCATGAAAGCGGCAGTCGAAGCCGCAGAGACTCATACAGGGATGATCGAAGGCGCAAGCGTTCAAAACGTCATTACGACGACGATAGACCCGAATTCATGGCGGCTGGATTCTCTACACCACGCAATGACCAGGACAGAAGCGACCAGCGATCAGAAGATCGACGGGACAGTCGCGAAGATCGACGGGACAGTCGAGACGACCGTCGAGACAGCCGAGATCGCGGCCAACGCAGTGATAGCTACAAGAGGAAGGACTGGCGCAAGTCACGGGCACAATCTGAGCGATCATTCGAAGAAAAGATGGACGCTGATTGCAGATTCCACCTGTACAAGGGGGACGACGGAAAACTGCGATCCAACCACTCGATGAGAAACTGCAGGGAGTTCGACCAAATGGCGACTGATTACGTAAATCGCAGAAAGGCAGCAGCCGCACAAGCACCTGCACCCGTGCCTCAGCCAAACAACGTGCCTGTTCTGATGGCACCACCTCCACCACCACAGCCTGCTCCAGGCGGAAACCTCGCGGGTGCCATACAGCACATACCTCGGGTGGACGAGCCGCAGTACCCTCCACCCCAAGGGCAGATGTACATGATACAGAAAGGTCGACCTTCCAACAGGGAGCAAAAACTTCGCACTCGACAAGTAAACATGGCGGTCATGTCCCCCTGCGGTAACAGAATATTTGAAGGAGCCGAAACTAAATAAGCTTCAGCAAAGAGGACCACCCTCCATCGGTTGTTCGCCCAGGGCACTCGCTCTGGTACTCGACGCGCAAATTGGAGGCTACGCTATGTCCAAGGTCTTCATGGATGGGGGAGCGGCATAAACATCATCTTCGCAGATACGCTCCGCAAAATGAATAGGTCAGTCGAAAACCTGCCAAGATCCTCAAATACCTTCCACGGTATCGTTCCAGGGAAAGCAATAAGCCCAGAGGGCACCATACAACTCGACGTAACGTTGGGGACAAGCACCACTTCAGGACAGAGTCGATTGAGTTCGAAGTGGTCGACTGGAAGTCACAATACCATGCTATACTTGGACGCCCGACGTTCGCTCGATTCATGGCGGTGCCACATTACGCATACCTCCAGCTGAAGATGCCTGGACCAAAAGGAGTAATCACAGTCAAGGGGAACTTCCAAAAGTCTGACTCTTGTGATCGAGAATTCAGCAAAATCTCTGAGATGTTTGGCATGGAAGCAACACTCGCTGATCTAGCGGTCTCCAACGATCGAACACTTATGCCAGAGCACAAAAAGGTGGCAGTCGACAGAGCATTCAATGCCACCAATGACACAAATCGCATCAGGTGCACCCGACTGACCCGACAGTCAATGTCTCGTCGAGTCTGCCTATCGCATAGGAAAGCGCGCTCGTCGAATTCCTCCGTGAGAACTGGGATATATTTGCATGGTGTCCAGCAGACATGCCAGGTATTCCCAGGGAATTCGCCGAGCACTCTCTCCAGCTACTTCCAGATGCTAAACCAGTCAAGCAAACAATGCGCCGCATATCCGGCCCAAAAAGAACTGCAGTCGAAGCCGAAGTCGACAGGCTACTCGCAGCAGGATTCATCAGAGAGATCAAGAAATCACAATGGGTGGCCAACCCCGTACTCGTAGAGAAGAAGCACACAGACATCCTTCGGATGTGTGTAGATTTTACAGCACTCAACAAGTGTTGTCCAAAGGATCACTTTCCACTACCTCGAATCGACCAGATCGTCGACTCCACCGCCGGGTGCGCTCGCTTGTCCTTCCTGGATGCCTACTCGGGTTACCACCAGATAAGGATGAAGGAAGAAGACGAAGAGAAAACGGCGTTCATAACCCCACTCGGGGTCTACTGCTACACCACAATGCCTTTCGGGCTCAAGAACGCAGGCGCAACATACCAGCGCATGATGCAAGATTGCCTCAAGAAGCAAATTGGGCGAAACGTCCAGGTCTATGTAGATGATATCGTCATCACCACAAGAGAGGAAAACACACTACTCGATGACTGCGAGAGACATTCGCAAACCTCAAACGCTTCCACATCAAGCTCAACCCGAAGAAGTGCACGTTCGGCGTGCCAGCCGGGCAACTCCTCGGGTATCTAGTCTCAGCTCGAGGAATCGAGGCGGACCCGGAGAAAATACAGGCCATCTTGACGATGCAAAGGCCTTCAAAGCTCCATGACGTGCAAAAATTGGCGGGTCGAGTAGCAGCGCTCAGTCGATTCATCAGCAAGCTAGGCGAAAAAGCACTCCCGTTCTATCGACTGATGAAGAAAGCAGATAAGTTCGAGTGGACGCCAGAAGCCGAAGCAGCCTTCACGGACCTCAAGCGAGTCCTCACAAGCCCTCCAATCCTCGTAGCACCAAAGGAACGCGAGCCACTATACCTATATGTCTCTGCAACTAACAGGGTGGTAAGCACTGTTCTAGTGGTCGAACGCAGGGAGGAGGGACACGCCCAAAGCATACAACGTCCAGTCTATTACTTGAGTGAAGTGCTCTCCACATCAAAGCAGCGGTACCCGCACTATCAGAAGCTGGCATACGCCGTGTTCATGTCCTCAAGGAAGCTGACACATTACTTCTCCGAGCACCCGATCACTGTAATCAGCACTTCAGGGATCGGGGACATCCTCACAAACCCCAATGCGACTGGGCGAGTAGCAAAATGGCTCATCGAGCTAGCACCAAGAGACATCAGTATGATTACCCGAAGGCCATCAAAGCACAAGTTTTACCCGACTTCCACACCGAGTGGATTGAAGCTCAGCTCCCAGGAGCACCAGATGTGTCCAATTCCTGGACTATGTACTTTGATGGCTCGAAGAAAAACGAAGGCGCAGGCGCAGGTGTCATCCTCATATCACCAAAAGGCGACAAGCTCCGCTATATACTGCAAATGGGATTCGAGTTCCCATCCAATAACGAAGCAGAATATGAGGCTCTGATCCATGGCATGAGGATGGCCAAAGCCCTCGGGTGCACTCGACTGATGATCTACGGCGACTCGAATCTGGTGGTGCAGCAAACAATGAAGGCTTGTGACGCAATCGCAGATAACATGATCGCCTACCGTGACTTGTACAACATCATGGAGGGCAGCTTCGAAGGCTGCGAGTTGCGGCACATAGGGCGTGAAAGCAATGAAGAAGCAGATAAGTTAGCCAACATTGGTGCGACCAAAGCACCAGTGCCACCTGGTGTCTTCTTCGAGCGCATAGACACAGATCAATCAAAAAGAAGCGGGCAACTCCTGCACCAGCCGCACCAGCCAAGAGCAAAACACCTAGCACAAGGACCCACCAGTCGAGGTACTCCTCATCGAGCCAACTTGGACTCAACCCTTCCTCGCATACATACTCCGCGGCGAGGTACCCGAAGACTTCACAGAGTCAAGACGCGTCACTCGACGATCTAAAGCATACACTGTCATCAACGGTGAACTTTACAAACGCAGCATATCAGGTATGTTCCAGCGTTGCATAGCATTTGAAGATGGCCAAGCCATCCTTCGTGATATTCATGCAGGTACTTGCGGGCATCACGCCAGCAGTCGATCACTCGTAGCCAAGCCTTTCGCGCAGGCTTCTACTGGCCCACAGCACTCAAAGACGCGGAGGACATAGTCAAAAGGTGCATCGGCTGCCAAAAATTCGCCACAAAGCCGCACGCACCCGCATCGGCGTTGAAGACAATACCATTGGCCTGGCCTTTCGCCCAGTGGGGGCTCGATATGGTTGGGCCACTCAAAAAATCCTCCCATGGAGGGCATACTCACCTTCTGGTGGCGGTCGACAAGTTCACCAAGTGGATTGAAGCAGTACCCATCACAAGTTCGACTGCCGCTACAGCAGTCAATTTCATAAAATCCATCATATACCGCTTTGGTGTGCCAAATAGCATATCACTGACAACGGTACAAACTTCACGGCTGAGGAATTCAAATCCTTCTGCAAAGAGCAAGATATCACGCTCAATTATGCATCTGTGCGCACCCGCAATCAAACGGCCAAGTCGAAAAGGCCAATGGGCTCGTAACAAGTGGAATCAAGAAGCGCCTCCTGGTGCCACTCAAAAGGGCTGCGGGTGCTTGGGTAGAAGAGCTTCCGTCTGTGCTATGGAGCCTACGCACAACACCCAACGCCTCAACGCAATTCACTCCATTCTTCATGGTCTACGGCGCAGAGGCAATTCTGCCATCAGACGTAAGGTTCAACGCACCAAGAGTCGAAGCATACAATGAAGAAGATGCAGACGAGCACTCGAAGACGCAGTCGACTTGCTAGAAGAAGCACGTAACACGGCGCTCGCACGCACAGCTATTTATCAGCAGGACCTCCGCAACTATCACAGCCGTCGACTGCGTACCAGGTCCTTCGAGGTTGGCGACCTGGTACTTCGACTGAAGCAAAAGAAGGTGCATAAACTCGCTTCTCCATGGGAAGGACCCTTTATCATCACCGAGGTCGTTGGTGGTGGAGCATATAGACTGAAGCACGCGAAGACAGGAGAACTCTCGCATAATCCTTGGAACGTTGCGCAGCTGCGCCGTTTCTATGCTTAGATTGATCAGTCGAACAATGTAATAGGCACATATGTCGGATAGCTGCAGGTTTCAGACGCGCTCTTTTCCTTACCAGGGTACCTAAGGGGACTGGAAGGTTTTTAATGAGGCGGCCTGCAGCTTAACATTCAAAAAAGGAATATAATTCATGATTCCTCATATTTCTCCCTGCTTACTACTCGCATAAATTGATTTCACAAAATTAGCCTCACCCGAGCACTCGGGGGCTGCGCTATCTCAAAAAGCATGTGTTTCCGCTTGTTCACAACATAATACCCCAGCCGCACTCGAATACTCGGGGGCTGGGTCATAAAAATCATACATAAACACAAAAGTTGCTCAACCACTCAATTATTCGGGGTTGAGCCTAGAAGCATCAAGTGAAGCTTCAAGTATTGCAAAAATTCATAACCGCACATAAATAGTCATGGACTGTGCAGCTTATGTTTGATACTCTAAAATATTTCTATCAAGTTCACTCAAAATACACGGGGGCTGGATAGTCCTAATTTTACAGCATGTTGCTTCATACACCCCGCTCAACAGGCTCGGGGGCTGCATACGTGTAAACAAATAATGTACAATAATCACAAGTGTTGCGTTTTACACTTTGGAGTTACTTCCCATACACATAACCTACTCAACAGGTTCTTCCTTGGGTTCGGTCCATTTTTCCTCCTCCTTCAGCACACGATGGATTAGGACCAGTGCGTCCACTCGTGTCTCTTGGTAGTGCTCCTCCATCGGCACAGGACCACCACCTGGTAAGGGTGCGGGTCCCATCGCAATCCTTTTCAAATCAAGGTGCGGAAGGTGCGATCGCACAAAGGCAAGAGCAACGTTAGCCCCGCTAATCAGTTGCTCACGCACAAACTTCTTGATCGCCTTGCCTTTTCGAAATTTCTTCAGCAAAGCCACAAGGCCCTGTGGTTGCTCATTCAAAGGAAACAAAGCTTCGTGGACTCGAAATAAAGCCAGCCTGCAAGTCTCCAGTCGAATGGCTGTGCGCCAAGCACGGTCCAGAAGCCTTACCAAAATGGCACTCTTCTCCCTGTCTGACCAGAAGGGGTGGGCGGAGTATTCAGTGCTACTCGCATGACCATCGAGTCGATCCTGAATTCGTGCCTCCTCCTTTATTGGGTCAGAACAAACACCTGCGCAAAAGCAAAGGGCTCATCATCGCCCAGTCGAGTCACCTTGCTAAGAGAGATCTCGATGATTCAAAAATGTCTTACATTCGAGTTGCAGATTTACTCTCTCCAACTCCTCAAGCAAAAAGGCTTCTCGCTCTGTAGTTGGGGATGACCTCGACTGCAACTCAGCATACGCATCTTGCGTTTCCTTCAGCTCGCGAGTAACTTCGGAAAGCTTTTGATGAAGAAAGTCCATAATTTTCTGGTCATTAACGCTTCGTGACTTCGAAGAACCACCCACAACAGGGCCAGTCGATGGTTTAGAAGCTCGGTTCTACAGTCAGAATAATTCAATGCATAAGGAAGCATAAAAGAATTCAAACAAAAGGCTCGGGGGCTGCGCCTCCCGATCACTGAAGTTCATGTTTCATAACAAGACAGATACGATGTCTGATAATTTACATATAGCAAAAGCAAAGTGACGCAATTCCTAGACCTAGTCAAACAAAGGGGTCACTGGCTAAGTCGTCGACTTCTTGGAGGAAGTTTTCTTCGCCTGGACCTTGGCTGCCCTTTCTTCAACAGTTGTTACCAGCTGTTGGGCATATGTTTTGGCGGCTTCCATCCAAGTGCCGAGCCCGACGGTTTTGCCATCAGGACCCCGTGGAAACTTCTTTGTGGCTGCGTCAAAATCTGCCTCGACTCCGTGCGCGAGCAACATGAGAAAAGTAGTCTGAGCACCACTTACCATTTGCTCGCGACTGAAGTCAGCAACGGCAGTCCCTTCAGGCTTGAATAGATCAACCAGCTCTGCAAAGGAAGATGGTAGCTCCTCGCCGGGGAAGAAGCTGCCATGGAGGGCACCCAGGGCACTCGCCGCCTGCGTTAGCATCTCCCCTGCTCTGCTACTGGTGGCCTCCGAGACAGCCACACTTTCATCAAGTGAGGTGCCAAGGCTCTGCTTGCCAGTAGCAGTCGGGCCATCCATCACGCCTAGCATAAGGGTAAAATAATCAGCACCATGTATCAGAAACCTCAAACATCTAAGGAGCAGAGCAAAAATTCTTACCAGTTAAGCTGGTGCTGGCGGCAGAGAGTCGACCAATCGCCGACTCCTCCCTAACTTCGGCTGTTTTCAGCCTCTTCTCCAGATCAGCCACTCGACGGGTGGCGTTGTTCAAATTTTCTGCCGCTTCAGTGGCGGCCTCTACAAAAACAGATGCACATGATTAGTAGGCTGCAAGAGAAATCACCCTCAACAAGTGGTGATAGCATAAAAAGATACGCACTCTTTGCAACTTCGAGTTGCTGCTGCAGGGTGGCGGCTTCAGTCTCCTTGTGCACATACTGGGCACCAGCCTTCAGCAACTCTCGCACAAACGCCTAAGTACACGACATGGGCAAATTCACAACTCAATAACTGAGTATAGGCAAAAATTTCGCATTTGATTCAAACTTTGGCAAGCACAAACTTACGTGTTCCAAGAAGGAAGAAGTCGACGCAGGGACACCTGCAGCCGCAGCTCCACTCTCAGTTGCTGCAACCTCCGGCTGGGGTGGCGTAGCTGTGGCTGTAGCGGCAGGAGTCGCCGGGGTAGGCGGCTGCTCTGGTGGCAGCGTCCGTGCAGTGGACGCTGCGCTGCTCTTTTCCGCCGTAGGTGGCGGAGGCATATCCTCATCGAGGAAACACTGTTTCACACATTATAAGTATACAAGGTGGTATTATTCATAACATACAAAGCATATGCACATGATACTTACTCTTCAGTAAGGTCGCACAATCGACCAGGTGCAAGCACACCCATGCTCGGGCGCGATTTCTTCGGTGGTCGAGGGGGAAGCGAGCGAATCGGGGAACCTCGAGTGGCGCCGTCATCGACTCCGTCCTTCTTCCTCCTTTCCTCCGAGTCAGCGGTGTCTTCCTCGTCGCGCGACCGCTTCTGCTTGCCCTGCACCTCAGCATCGCCCTCATCGGCTTCTGGCGTGTGCGGTGGCGAGTGAAGCCATCTCATCATCAGAATCTACCTCGAGTGGCTCATTGTCTGGCACTGGGCCGCTCTCTGGCAAGGGAGGCATTGACTCAAACATTTTGTGTCCCTGCAACATAAACAGCAAAGGATTCAACATCACACATGCATAACATATCAACTGAGATGTAGTATCAACTGTTACCTCTGGCAGAGGGTTGCTGGTCTCATAAGGAGGCACAGGCGAGTTCATCTCGCAGGGATCTTCATCGGTAAGCTTGGTAAGGCTCCTTACCAACTTCTCCGCTTCCGCATCAGATAGCTCCACTGCGCGTGAGCGGGTTGGATCAGAAGCCCCACCATATGCCCACAAAGCATGCACTCGGGCTCGGAGAGGCTGCACTCGCCTCTTGGCCATAATGGCTAGCAGATGGATCCCTGTGACCTCTCGACCAGCAGTGGTCTGAAGCTTCAGCACCTTCTCCATCAGAATGTCAGCCTCTTCGGCTTCGACTCCGGTCGGCTGGGCAATCCATGATGGCCTCTTCTTCACCAGGGCGTCTGCGTCAAAGGAGGCAACCCGAAGGTTTGGTCGCCAATGGTCACATCCTTGATGTAGAACCACTTCTGGCGCCATCCTTGCACAGACTCAGGAAGTTGATCTTGAAGTACTCGACATCAGGTCGAGCTTGTACTCCAAAACCACCAGGTCCCTTGGTGCTGTGCTGGCGCTTGACGTTGAAGATGCGGCGGAACAGACCAAAGTGGGGTGCGACGCCCAAGAAGCACTCGCAAAGGACGAAGTAACACGCAATGTGCAAAAGCCCATTGGGCGTGAAATCGTGCAATTGCACTCCATACACGTGCATCAGTGCACGAAGAAAGTTGTGAACAGGGAAGGAGAATCCCCTGTTCACAAAATCAACAAAGCAGACCCGCTCATTGGGGCCTGGGCGCGGGATTACCTCGGCACCGGGAGGCGAACTTGAGAGGTGTCCTCAGGGATCAGCCCGTCGTTCCGCAGGCCAGTGAGCATCCTCTTGCTGCAGGTGGATTTGGTCCACGCGCCCTTCTCCCTCTTCAAGCCACTGGCAGCGGCTCCCGCGGCGCTGTCCGCCGATGCAGCACTCCTGCCCCTTCGGGTGGTAGGCTTCGTCATCGCGGTGGTTGCACAAGCTTTGCTCTGAGGCAATGGCGATGCGAGAGGAGGAAGAGAAGTAGCGGCGGCGGAGAGCAAATGGCAAGTAAAAACACTATTTACGCCGCCGTCCCCTTTTTAACCTCAAAAGCAAAAGAATCCGCACCGTCGATGCGAGATCGTGGGCACATAAGCAAATCTAACCGTACACGTGGCAGCCACGGAGGGCAACCGTCGCCGGCCACTCCGCCCACTACGCACGGGAATCTAGGAACTACCATCATGGCCCGGAGAAATCGTGCCTGAACGGTCAAATCCAGTCCAAACGGCTGTACAATGGGCCCACAAGACGTGTCACGTCCCATCTCTCGCAGAACAGCGCACGCCACCGCGTGTCAGGTGGCGCAGTCGCCATAAAACGTCATCCCTGACGTCATTGCAGCAAATTTGTTCCGAAAAGATGTCGGGTTCGCCCAAAGCATACTAATCACTCGATTCGTTGTCGGGTGTATGGTCACTCGACTGTCTCTACGATCAAATACATATTACTCCCATCGGGAGCGTATCAAAAATTTCTTCGACTAAAGATGATCATGACTGGGTGATTCTGAGATTATCCTCCATTACAAGTAATAAAGCACAATCTCGGGGGCTACTCCCATCGGGAGCGCTGACGCGCACCCGATAGAATTATGGCAAAAGGTTTTCTTCGACTAACAAATGTAGAGAAAGATGGTTTTGAGATTATCCTTCATTGCAATCAATAAAGCACAATCTCGGGGGCTACTCCCATCGATAAAATAGTGTCAAAGTGTCAGTCGATGAATATATCGACTGTGTTCATATGCAAAATCATACTCGAAACATTCCCGAGTTGCGTCCGTCGCAAATACCTCGGATGCTGCACGCATAGTGCAAAGGTAAGACCCGCCGAACTTTCGAGCTGGGCTAAGGACCGTTCCAGCAACGTCAATCCTTATATTTTCCGTGTCAGCAGACATGATGAAAAATCCCGACGGACGCGTTGGGTAAAATTCAAAGTTATACTGCAGATCGACTCAGTAAGACCTCAGCGGCCTAGTCGAATCTGACCAGTTTGTTCCAGATTCGAGTCCGGGGACTCGAGTTTGATTGAAAGCTAGTAAGGTGTTACCCAAATGTGTAGTTAACCAGTCCCGATCCGTCGAGTGAACTGGGCCTGCTAAGCTATTATCCCTTGATCATCATAAGCAAAAACCACAGTCGATGAAATACTCGACATAGCCAACATGTGCTATTCATACAGGAATTCCAATTATAGTACTAAGAATATGACGTGCACTTGCGAACGAGTCCATGCCTGATTCTTCGAGTCAGACAAGTACTCGGGGGCTACTGACAAGGATATACATCTCGGGTACCCTACTGTGAGGGTACCTGGTGCACGTGATGACTAAAAGCCCAACTAGCGAAGATACGACTCGAAGCCCAAGACGAGAGGCCCAACAAGATGAAGTAACTTCCAAGTTTAGACATAGACATAGTCGGTTTATACTTTCCTTATGTGTAAACTAGGTCGGTTACAAACTCCCGAGACCCAGCCTATTTAAAGGCTGGGAGGGGTGCCGATCTAGGACCAAGCCATACTCGAACCACCAAAGCTCTTGCGAGATCGTCATCTCGCCGGAGCCACCTTGTAACCACATAATCTCCAGCGATCAATAACAGACAAGCAGGAAGTAGGGTCTTTACCTCCACCCGAGGGGCCTGAACCTGGGTAAATCTTTGCCTCTGCTTGTCAGCCGACGAAACTACCAGTACTACCACGTTCTCTCCCCATAATCTCAACCCTAGGTCCTTAACCATGGGATTTGATGAGGGTATGATACGTCTCAAACGTATCTATAATTTTTGATGTTCCATGCTTGTTTTATACCAATTGCTACATGTTTTGCATCTACTTTATATCACTTTTATACATTTTTTGGGACTAACCTATTAATAAGATGCCGAAGTGCCAGTTCCTGTTTTCTGCTGTTTTTGTATTGCAGAAAAGCTAGTCTGGAAATATTCTCGGAATTGGACGAAACTACACGGGGGTGCCTATTTTTCCAGAACACACCTGACGGAGCGAAGGAGCAGCAGAGGAGGGCCACCAGGAGGCCACACGCCACCAGGGCGCGGGCCCCCCTTCTGCCGCGCCCTGGGGTGGTGTGGGCCCCTCGGGGGTCCGCAGCCGCCGCCCTTTCGCCTACTTATTCCCCCCGACGCGAAAACCCTAAGTACCTGAGCAAATATCCACGAAAAGATCCAGAGACGCCGCCGTCGTCAACCCTAGCACGGGAGGGTTCAGAACCTCTTCCCGGCACCCTGCCGGAGAGGGGAATCGTCACCGGAGGCTTCTACATCGCCATGCCTGCCTCCGGAGTGATGCGTGAGTAGTTCATCCTTGGACTACGGGTCCATAGCAGTAGCTAGATGGTTGTCTCTCCACTTTGTGTCGTCATGTTTAGATCTTGTGAGCTGCCCTACATGATCAAGATCATATTATTGTAATGCTACATGTTGTGTTTGCTGGGATCCGATGAATATTGAATATTATGTCAAGTTGATTATCAATCTATCTTATATGTTATTTAAGATCTTGCATGCTTTCCGTTACTCGTAGATACTTTGGCCAAGTAGATGCTTGTAACTCCAAGAGAGAGTATTTATGCTAGATAGTGGGTTCATGTCTCCGTTTAACCTGGGACAGTGACAGAAAGTTCTAAGGTTGTGGATGTGCTGTTGCCACTAGGGATAACCTAACGATGCTATGTCTACGGGCATATGTGTTTGTTTACATTACGCACTTTACTTAATGCAATTATCCGTTGCTTGCAACTTAATACCAACGGGGGACTCGGATGACAACCCGGCGGTGGATTATTAGTCATAGATGCTGTTGGATAACGATCTATGTATTATGTCGTAATGCCCAATTAAATATCATAGTAGTCAACATGTCATGTATATGCATTGTCATGCACTCACTATTCGTCAATTGACCAGCTGTAATTTGTTCACCCAACATGTTAGTTATCTTTTATGGAGAGACACCACTAGTGAACTGTGGATCCCGGTCCATTCTTTTACACTGATTAAACAACCACAAACTGCAAACTGTTCCTTTTTCATTCTCTGCAATTTAATACTCAGCAAGCCAGTGAGATTGACACCATACGTTTAATCCTTTGTTTTCAGCAAGCCAGTGAGATTGACAACCTCACTGTTTCGTTGGGGCAAATTAGTTTGATTGTGTTGTGTGCAGATTCCACGTCAACAGTCCAGACTCCCTGCGACAGCTATTTTTCTGGCGCCGTTGACAACCTTCTGAAGAGTTGCTGCTCCTACTGGTTCGATAACCTTGGTTTCTTTCTGAGGGAAAACTTGCTGCTGACTACACGCCGTTGCCGCGGAGACAGCAGTCTTCTGCAAGGGGAGTTTCACGCTTCCAATCTCTTTACTTTGTTTTTGTCTTGCTTAGTTTATTTTATTTTATCTTGTTTGCTTTCAATTATCAAAAACACAAAAAAATTAGTTACTTGCATTCAGTTTATTTTCAGTTTTGTTTTCTGTTAGTCATCATGTCTAGCTCTGCTCCTTTTTCCGTAGTGCCACCTGTGGGAGAAATTATTACTTTTAGGCAGGAAGGTGGGGAATCCTTTAGGAATGCCTGGGCGAGAATTTTGGAATTGCACAAGAAGGTGCAACCTAAGATGGACTTGAGAGTTCTTATAAAAATTTTGTACCATGGTTTATTTTCTATTTATCAACTTGCTCTAGATACCATGGTAGGGGAAACCTTTTTTGAGATTGATTCAATGAAAGCTCATAATATTTTGAGTGGTTTGGCAATTTTTCCACTAGTGGATGAAACTGGGATATTCTCTAAGCTAGATAAAATAGACAAGTCAATTGATGATTTAACTCTGAGCCATAATCTTAAAGAACAACCATTAGTTGAGTTAAAAAATGATTGGGAACCATTCATTGAGATTAATATTGGTAATGAAAAGTTTCGTGCCTACTGTGATCTTGGTTCTACAATGTCCATCATGCCAAAAATGGTTTATGATTTATTAAAATATGATAATATGGTTGGTTACCCTGTTTTTCATTTTCATGCGGATGGAACAATCATAAAAAGTATAGGGATTATTAACGATGTTAAGGTTACTATTTAGAATAAGACTGTCCCTGTTAATTTTATGATTCTTGCAAAATCTCCTGGTAATATTGTCCTTGGAAGACCCTTTTTAAAGAACAATGGAGTATTTATTAATGCAAAGTATGGGTTTATGAAATTCAATACCCCTATTAATCGAAGGTTCTTCTTTCCAATTAAGAAGGACGATCCCACCGAAAGGTTAGGAGATTTCAATGTCCTTGGTAATACTTGATGCATGCTTTGTGCCTAGCTAAAAGGCGTTAAAGAAAAGCGCTTATGGGAGGCAACCCATTTATTTTTCTGCAATTTTTCTTTTATTGAGTCAAGGAGTTTGTTTACTTCTGTAGCAAATCCTTTGTATCTTTATTTTCTCGCATTGTTGTGCCAAGAGTAGCCTCTAATGATAAGATGATGCTTAATTTTGATTGCTGCGCAGAAACAGATTTTTGCTGTTCACTGTACGAAATTCCTAAAATCACCAGATTGTTAAAAAAATCTGAAAATTTTTGTGCGTAATCTTTATGAATGTCTGAAACTTTCATTAGTTCAGAGTTTCTCGATCTCAGCGTCGTAAGTGCCTCAAAAAAATTCTGGACCCTAGCATTTCTTGATTGGGAGAGAGACACGTTCCGCTTTTTCATGAGAATACTCCTATTCTTCACTTATATTTGTTGAGTATTCATATCTAGCGTTGTTCAGCTTTTAGCTCCTGTTTTCATGTATCTCTTGTCAGAGCTATTAGCTTTCTTTTGTAGAAAGTACTCTCTTGCTTCACTTATATCTATTTGGAGAGTTGATGAAATAAATTGATTGGTTCAGAAAATGTTGCATGTGGTAATTGGTATAAGGAAAAACTTGCTTAATCTTGTAGATCACTAAAATGGATAACTTGATGCTTGTCAATTGTTTTGAGTTAACAAGTAGATCATGATTAAATTGTGCATCACATGAGTTAAGCCTATTAGTGAAGAACTACCGTAAAGCTAGTTGAAAATTTGGTTTGCATCGGTGGTACCTCTAAGGTCTAGATATTTTCTAATAACAGGGTTTGGTTAACAAGTAAGACGGTATGAAGTCTTATAACGTTTGCAATATGTTTGTCATATAAAACTTGGTGTACGGGTTGATATTCTTGTTTGCTTACATAACCTTGCTAGCCTAAACTCTGTACTGAGATGGAATGTTTCTCGTGCATCCAAATCCTTGAGCCAAAATCCATGCCATTTGTGTCCACCATAACTACCTATATGTGGTATTTCCTTGCCACTCCAAGTAAATTTTTCATGTGCTACCTTTAAATTATTCAAAATGTTATTATTCCCTTTTTGTGTCAATGTTTACTAGCTCATGAGGAATTAGTGTGGTTATTCTTTATTCTATTTGCCGAGTGGACTTTTACACCTGGACTAGTGGCATATACATCTGCTTATCCAATAACTTGCAAAAAGAGCTGGCAACGGGGTGCCCAGTCCCAATTAATTACAACTTTAACCAATTAATTCTCTTCACACTTTTGACCAGATTCATCAGTAAGCAATGACAAACAGTGAAATACCTGAATGTGTGTAAACCAAAGAGAAAGAGGGATGATCTGCCTTGCTGGTAGAAATAACGTCCTTCATGGGAGCCGCTCTTAAAAGTCTGTTCGACAGGTAGAATACTGTTCTCACCCGCTATCATTCGTTGACAATTAACAAACACCTCTCAAAAATAGATACTCCTCCATGGTATGTGATTGATGGAAGGCACCCGAGGATTCGGTTAGCCATGTCTTGTGTTAGCAAGGTTGGGAGGAGTATCAAATATTTTATGCAATCTCTATATGCTTTCAAAAACTTAAAAGCTCTAGCACATGATTTAATCCCTGCTTCCCTCTACGAAGGGTCTTTCTTTTACTTTTATGTTGAGTCGGTTTTCCTATTCTTTCTGTCTTCCACAAGCAAACACTAGTGTCAACTTTGTTACAACATGCGTTATATGCAATGTATTGGACTTGTTATACTACTTTGTGTTGACAATATCCATGAGATAAATATGTTGAATGTTGAAGCAAATGCTGAAACTAAATTCTTCCTTTGTGTTGATTAAATACCTTTTGTTAGAAACTATTGCTTTATGAGTTAACACTTATGCAAAACTGTTTGATGCTTGTCTCGAAAGTACTATTCATGAAAACGTTTAGCTTGTGTGATTCATTGTTTACTCATTATCTATTTGGTAGCAAATTATAGACCATTGACTTGGATCACTTCATTCATTTACATGTGCCTTGCAATATTATATGATCAAGATTATGATAGTAGCATGTCACCTCAAAAATTATCTTGTTTTTATCGTTTACCTACTCGAGGACGAGTAGGAACTAAGCTTGGGGATGCTGATACGTCTCAAACGTATCTATAATTTTTGATGTTCCATGCTTGTTTTATACCAATTGCTACATGTTTTGCATCTACTTTATATCACTTTTATACATTTTTTGGGACTAACCTATTAACAAGATGCCGAAGTGCCAGTTCCTGTTTTCTGCTGTTTTTGTATTCCAGAAAAGCTAGTCTGGAAATATTCTCGGAATTGGACGAAACTACACGGGGGTGCCTATTTTTCCAGAACACACCTGACGGAGCGAAGGAGCAGCAGAGGAGGGCCACCAGGAGGCCACACGCCACCAGGGCGCGGGCCCCCCTTCTGCCGCGCCCTGGGGTGGTGTGGGCCCCTCGGGGGTCCGCAGCCGCCGCCCTTTCGCCTACTTATTCCCCCGACGCGAAAACTCTAAATACCTAAGCAAATATCCACGAAAAGATCCAGAGACGCCGCCGTCGTCAACCCTAGCTCGGGAGGGTTCAGAACCCTAAGTACCTAAGCAAATATCCACGAAAAGCTCATAGGGAAGGAACTAAGAAGTTAAGCGTGCTGGAGGTGGAACAGTCTGAGGATGGGTGACCGACTGGGAAGTGTCACTGGGAAGTATCACTAGAAGTGAGAAATTAAGAATGATTAGAGTTAAAAATAATTGAGACTAAAGGAAAACATAAACCTAAACCCCAAACCCCAAAATGGGAAACATAAACCCTAAACACAAAATGAAAAAAAAGGGAAACATAAACCCTAAACCCCAAAATGACAAAAAAAATGAGAAAATATTTAGTCCTGGCTCGTATTACGAGCTGGGACTAGAGGTTCTCGACCACACGCTCCTGCAGCGGCCACGTGATGACCCGGGACTAGAGGTGGGGGCCTCTAGTCCCGATTCCGTTGTCCCGGGTGCAGAGCCGGGACTAGAGGCCCTCCTGACCCGGGGCTAATGCCCTTGTTTCTACTAGTGCTCGTTGCTGCTTGCTCCAGGGCGTCCGTGGCAGTCGGAACCGGCGGAGGACGGCGGAAGGGGCAGAGGAGGTCATCGGATGGGTGGTCGGAACCGGCGGAGGCAGCTGCCGGTGGGCAGGCGGACGGAGCAGAGCAGCCAGAGTTGGGCGGCCGTCAAGGGTGTTTCCTCATGTAGACGAGGCCCGAGCTCACCCTGGAGGCGCAGCCGGAGCGGCTGCTCTCCCTTCTCGGCGGCGCACGGATGGGAGCTCGCTCCCTTCCCTGCAGCTCGGCGACGGGATCAGCAGCTAGGCACTGGAGTTTGTCGCTCGCGTGAGGAGTAAGGAGACGAGCGAAACCAGGTTCAAATTTGCGTTGACTGTTTTTGACCGTTGGATGTGTTTGGACGGTGGATGTTAGGCCTCAAGGCAACCTGTGCCTCGCCTACATCAAGGCAACGGATCTCATTCCCTTCGACACTATGTCTGATTGGTATTGCATTGAATCGATATTGCAAGTCTGGATCTGAAAGCCTTAACTGATGGACTACATAGCATCCTTGCCTGCTACCATGAACCAAACAGCTTCGTTGTTGCACTACTTGTTCATATTTCTTTGACAGCGTGTTTGGCAACTTAAGGGGAAAGGGAGTGGGAATTTGGAGGGGGAGTTAGTTGGGGGATTAGTCTTGGGAAGTTGATTATTAATCCCATTCCCATGTTCGGTATGATGTGGGAATTATTAGGGGGAATTGAAAGGATGTTACTTTCTGTTAGCGCGTTAGGCGCCGTGTTGTGGACTTGTGGTAGCTGGTCATTTTCGTCGGCAAACGTCGACCAGCAGCAGCAACCATCGTTTCCCTTCCGGGACGTTCATGGAGTCGACGCTACCCTTGTAGCCTGCCGAGCTTGTCAGGCCGGAGAGCGAGGTGAGGGCAGCTGACGGAGATCATACATGTAACTAGCAAGAGAGGCAACTGAGATTGATTCAGCCTGATGTGGATCCTGGTTACGTGAACCTGATCGTTTCTGTCAGTTCTCATGCGACGCGAGCACTTTACATCAGCGCCCAGCGACTCATCATCGTGTACAGCCGGGACAAGCCGGACGGCGGCGGTATCGAGTCAGACCGGCGACGGCGCGAAGTAAGTTGGACTGGGATGACTCGCAATGTTGCAGGCCCAGCTCGAGATGCAAACCGGGAAGACGCAGTCGAGGACGCACAAGAGATTGTATTTTTTTTAGCTGTGCCACCAATTCCCTAACCCCGGCTGAATTACCTGCCCCCTCCCTGGGAATAGATCAACGGGAGTTGACCTCCTTAATTCCCTATCCCCTTCCATCCTCAACTCCCATTCCCACGAACCAATCAACGGCCTTTCTCTCTCGCACCTCTCAAACTCCCATTCCCTAACCTCAACTCCCTCCAACCAAACACGCTGTGAGGATACTGCAGTAGCTAGAGCAATACCGTCTGGAGCGACAGCATATGTCTTTCTGGATTCCTCCCATTTCCAACACGTAAAAGTCATTGCATGTGTCCAACTCCATACAAATATTCGAACTTCGTTTATTAATTATTCCTCTATCTCTCCTTAATCTATCAAAAGTTTCTTCATGTGGGTTTGGGTGTTGCTATATATCTCGGCCAAGGGAGAACGAATGGCAGGATCACTAAGGCGATAGGAGAGGGTGCATCTGCTCCTTTATAAGAGGTTGGACGTTTAAAGGACATTGGCTGCAGTAGCTGCGTATTAACTCTGAATTTTAAGATCATATCTCAAAGTACAACGCAGAAGGAAATCATCAGCATGTGCTTCATTTGAATAGTTGTACACCCGAATATCAATTGCATACACAAGAGATAGACGCCAGAGAAACAACGGAATAAGAGCATCTCCACCGGTGCATACACAACTGCTTTGCCCGCATCTATTGGGAGCGCGGGCAACACTTGCCGGACACAATTTAGACATTTCCCCACCGGTAAACCCCAATACACAAGCTCTCAATAGCTGCCATTAAAACAAACACCTTGTGGGCGTTCCTAGCAGGCCAGCAGAGCGCAGGTGCGGTCGGTCGGCCGGCCGGCCAGAACTGACCCGCCGTTCGCGCTCAGCTGAGAGGGAGGTCGAGGAGGAGCACGCCTTGTGCGACGACGAGGAGGCCGCTCGTCACGCGCTCCACTTCTTCCCGCCGTTTGCCATGGCGAGGACGGCCGAACGTCGTTTCGCGGACGAGGTCCTAGAGGCCGAGCAGCCCTGCGCGGACGTCGCATCCGTCTTGTACACGCTGCATCCGCGTCGTCGCCGGTGGCGTGCTGGACGCGCGGCCTGAAGTCCCTGCCCAAGGATTAACACACATATACACAGTGGAGAAGAAGAACACGTAGGAGTTTTGGCAAAGCACACTTGTGCCATTTTCTCTTTGTTCAACTTAACTCAACACAACTGATTACATGGCTTTAAATAGCCTGACTCACACGGAGCTAAGATGCAGCCACTAACCCACTATCTTTTTTTTTTTGACACATCCAACATCCTCATATATTCACCAAAACATCCACAAACAAAGAACATAGAACAAACACAAAGAACGAACAACTACACGAGGAGGAGGAGCCAGAACCAGCTCCGAGATCAACGCTTCCAACCACGACGAAGAAGAAGAACAGCAGCCGCCTGCATACCGATGCCTGGGACGAAGTTTTCCCTTGAAAGACGCCGCCTTGAGTGTCCGCCGCGCCGCGGCGAAACTTTGGACGCTGAACGACCGTGGCGGACGCCCCCCTGGCCCGCCGCCGCCTCCTAGCCTTCGCTGCCTCCGGATCCGTCGCTGGAGGAAGAGGGAGAGCTCGGAGCACCCCGAGATCTGGCCGCCAGATCCGCCGCCCCAGATCTGGCGAGAAGCTGCGACGCTCGAGCGCCGCGCCGGGCGTCGAGCACCACCAAGTCGAGCGCGGCGACGGCGAGCTCCGGAGAGCACCACCGCCAGAGAAGGCCCCGCCGACACCAAACCAACGGCCGCCAGCTCCACCTCCTCCGAGAAGCCGCCGGCGTGAGCCCCGCCCTACCCTACCGTATGTACAGGCCGGAGACGGGGATCCCCCACCCTCCCGCCGCCGAAGCGGCCGGCGGAGGAGGGGAATCCCACGCCTCGGCGGCGCGGACGCGGTGGATCGGCGGGGAGAGTCCAAAAACTCCTGTCTCTCCTGTAGCAGCAGATGAGGAGGGAGAGGGGGGGGGGGAAATGATTTCACTAACCCACTATCTATCCACGTACACATGCATGGCAAGCCCACAACTGCTTGACCCGATTAGTACTCTACCGGCTAGCTATACACACGTACACAACTGAGTAACAACCAAGTCTGCAGAAACATTGGATGCCCACATACACCAAGTCTCAACTAATTGCTCCCTATTCTTGCTCCACGCAGAACTAGCACGCGACCCAGTTGCTTCGGCTCCGTTGCTTATGAAGCTAGCTGACTAATCCATCCATGCATTCTACTAGCTAATGCAACAGCTTACTTATTCTAATTAACTAAACCATCAGACTTTGCATAGACGCACACTTGCCGCAGCCTATGGTGCCAGCTTGGACCCAACTACATGCATGAACCAAACATAAACATGATGTAGTCCTATACGCTTAACACTAATAATAACAAGATTTGTTCCAACACTGCCAAGTTGACGAACGGCCGGCAGGCGTCCGGCTTGTAGGATGACCGACAGGCAGGAGCAGCCTCAAGGACGAGCTCGACCGCGTCGATTCAGAACACGTGCTCCGGCCTGGAAGGAGACCTGCGCAAGCTGCGTGCTCTCAGCTCCATGCAGATCGAGCTAGCATCCGCGCATCCAGCAAGCTAGCTAGTAGCTAGCACCCTCTCTCTGCTGATCTCATCCCTGCTCGGCCCCGCGACGCCGAGTGCCCCGACCTGCTCTCGGTCCGACGTGGTGCACGAGATCCGGCGCCACCCAGCTGCTCACCGGCGCCGGCGAGGCTGTACAGTAGATAAAGCCATCCAGCGCCAACTCCCTAGCGCGCACATCGTGGGCGCAAAATCCCTCGCGCGGTGGAGCTGCTGCTCCGGCGGTAGGCAACGAACACGGCGAGCTCGAGGCCGCCCTCTTCCGGCCGCCTCTAGATGCGGAACCAGCCGGGAAACACCTCTTTGGGATCGGAAAAATCTTGTGTTTCAGATGAGGGGTGGCGCCGGCGAGCAACAAGTGCTGGAGATGAGGGGCGGCGCCGGCAAGGTTCGGCGGTGGGTGGAGACGGGGAGAGAAAATGTGGTGGTCCGGGTAGAGAGAAAGGAATCTCGTTCTTTCTTTCACTGACTGTTCTTTCTTTCACTGACTAACTAGTGGGCCAGTTGCACAAAATCTGGGGTGGACGCATTGCCCGCCGTTGCCGGCACGGCCCGCTTCGCTCCATAGAACTGGGGTCAATGTGGGCATGCCAGAAGCTGTATCGGGACCACCGGAATTTATTTTTGTAATTGGGACCGTCGGTGTGGCGTTTTTTGTGTTGTCGAGCGGAGTTGAGCGCGCCGGTGGAGATGCTCTAAGTTTCTACCAGTGTATTGTTCAAACTATTAAGAGGCATAAGCATGTGCTTTTTCGAAATGGAGGCGGGCACAAATCGATGTTAATCTAAAAAAAGCGTGAGATCCACTTTTACCACACAATTGTGGATTTGTGAAACTTTTACCCCACTCGGTGCAACAAAATCACAAATACACCGTATATAATCTTCGAATATGGTTTTACACTTTTACCCCATTTTGGCAATTTGCATGTTTCTTTAGAATATACTGACATCTTAGGTCTATGTTATGCGTGAAAACATGTAAAAAAGTTGCAGGGTGTCACGAACGATAATGTTTTAGCGTTCTTCACTATTTGTTCAATTCCTCGTAGTTATCCTGGTATTTTGAAATCTCAATCATTGCTTCATACCGTGCCCAATGGAAAGAGAGCCAAAAGTTTCTATGATGGGTAATCTAGACAATTTATTTCAATAGATGCGGTAATTGTTTTCACAAATACATAACTCGAGGGTAAATAGTGAAATTCACTACCAAAAAACCATATATATTGGATTATTAGATATAATTATTGTAGCAGAACTATATGGATAATGCACTCTGGTCGCTGAGTGATGGACATTAGCGAGTACAGAAAAATAAAGAGAACGACAAGAGACTAGGATGGATGCATTTCCCGATGCCTCACATTTCCGACGCTCCCCAAGCACACATATTCAAATCGTAGTAGTTCATGTCATTTTCATTTCCCTCTCTTTCCTCCTAACTCTCGACTTCGTGCCGCTACAGGCTTCTAGGTTGTTAAGGAGAGCTAGCAGAGATAGCTATGATGCTTGATATTGGAGGAAGAATGCACAACAACTGGGTATATATTGAGCTAGTCGGTGTTCTAGAAAATACGACGATCTTCTAGTACAAAATAACCACATGCATGTGTGCTAGAACTCATCAATGGTCGCTCCATCTAATAAAAGCAGAAAAAAGATATCTCCGGAGGGGCAAGCCTTTCAAAAATTTAAGGTCTCTCCAATCATTTGCCTCTTAGTACAGTATTATAAGAAAATTTCTGACATGACACTAGTTAATGAGGAAAAAGATTGGTATTGTATCTTACGTAACATATAGCTTTTGAAAGCAACCGTAGGCAAATGGAATTTCGCATCCAATTACATGCAAAAATAACCCCTAAACCAATTAAATGCATCTCATTTAGAAACAACACCTAAGAGACAGATGTCTCTAAAATTGTCCCAGCTACGAGCTAAAAGACAATGCAGAGAGGCGTAAGGTCGATGAGCTCCCACACCCCCCACCCCATCCCATCCAAAAAAGACTTAGTTTTGGGCTTTTAGGCTTAAAACCAATACCAAACATTGTGCCCTAAAAATTTTTGGGCAGCCAAAAACTAAAATCATCTCGTGCTGCAATTTGGGGCACACACGGGATTCCCTCAAAACAAATTTGCAACGCGCGCAAATTTACTGTCACGCTAAAGTTTCATTTTCCCCTCCCATAGCCTTCACCACACATGCGTTCACCCCAAATTCGCCGTGCCCTGGGCACCAACTACCACTGCCATCTCCCTCATGTCGCCTGATCGCCGGTCTTCAACACCGCCTCTCTACACCCGACTCCACCAGCGGCAGTCGCAAATCCTGCCGCGATAACATGAGCCACCTGCCGTCCCACCAAGACCGAGAACATCAAACCACGGTGAAGGACGCCTATAAGGACTTCCATCGCCACCGCTCTGACCTCAGGGAGAACAACCGCCTCTGCGTTGTCCTCATGCCGCACACAGTCAGCAAGTTCACGCCCAGAAAATGGAAGCACAACGACCTGTATGAACCATGCCGGGTAGGTTAAATCGAGCTCGGCGCACAGATGCGCACCCTCCTCCCGGATCTCGTGTTGGAGTAGATGGCTATGCTATTGTTTTGCTCTAGCCGCATCACTTAATTATTTTGGGAGGTTGGAGAGATAACGAGAATTTATATACGTCAACCAATTTACTAATTACTACTTCAATTCTGGGAGAAAATCGTGAATTAATTACTCTAATCAAATTTTGACATGGCCCCGCCAATTTTTCCCTTGGCTTAGGAATGGAGCGAGTACCATAAGATACAAATTATTCTACTATCGGAAATGTGCGGTGCATGATGTCTTCGATGGCTGTGATCTCCAATTTCACAGCACGCCTCCAAGTTGAGGAATACTGTAGATCGAGGTGCACATCACACGCTGCAGATACAATTTGCGATTCAGTCTTCGAGTCAACATATAATAAGTAAAGCAATTCGGCATCTCTGAACAAAGGGTGCATTAATTTCCCATTGCCTCTCATCCACAGAGCACCAGACTCATCCAGTGAGTTTTTGCTTTTGACATTGGTGTCTCTCTTTTTCTGCTCAGATTTTGGACCTACTGGCCTGGTCTGAATGTCAAACCCACGGCAGACACGCCGCAGGAGAATAGCATGGTACTCTAGCCAACGCATACATGACCTGTACCCTTATCATCCTTCCTCAGCTTTGCCATCTCGTGTGCCTTCTGCATATGGTGGCCAAACCCAGGAAGCGAAGACTCCTCTGCAACACGTAGAGACGCTCTAGAGGATGGATGCATTTCCAGACGCCTCACATTTCCAATGTTCTCCAAGCACGCACCTAAATCATAGTAGTTTATTTATTGTCACCTATGTCTCGACTTCATGCGTTTTTTCTCTGCAGGCTTCTAGGTTGTTAAGGAGCGCTAGCTAAGTACACGATGCTAGATATAGAGGAGGAAAAATGCACAACAGCGGGGTATATATTGAGCTTGGTCGGTGTGCTAGAAGATACATTGATCTTCTAGTACAAAATAATCGCATACTTGTGCTAGAGCTCATCAACGATCGGTCCCTCTAATAAAAGCGGAAGAGAGATATATCTCCAGAGGAGTAAGGCTGAGAACCAATGGCGGGTTCAGCTTGGGGTTGCGGGACACATAAGCAAGTATTCTCTGTTAGGAAATCTAAGGCCTCTCCCATTGTTTGCCTCTTAGCCGGATATTATAAGCACATTTCTGATATAACAATCCAGTTAACAGGAAAATATATTGATGTCTTTCTTAACTAAACATAACTTTTGAATGGAGCTGTGGGTAAAAAGAATTTAGTAGCCGATAACATGAAAGTATGACTCCTAAATCAACTAAATGCAACTCAAACTAGAACAGATCTAGCAATCTCACACAGTTGAAATCGCTCATCGCACATGATTTATGACTCCGTCGCTATCCATGGATGGGCGATGACGTTGACGATCTCACATGGTTACAAAATTTCGTGTGCGATTGTTTCAACATCGCAGACGGGAAGTTTTATTAAATCGTGTGCGATGGATAACTGAGCACACACGATTACTACCCGACTGGGTTTGTTTATAATTGCACATGTTTTGTGAGGTTTGTGTGTTTAAGGAATCAACACACACGTTTAGCCCAGTGTCCGTTGTGTGTTTTAAAAATCATCACACGCGTTAGCCTAGCATCAGTCGTGTGTGTTTTAATAACCATCGCACACTTTCAGAATTTTCAGGACCATACTTGTAGCCTTTGCACCAGCTGTAACACATGCAGATATCAAGAACAAGCATCATCTAGTAGCAAATCTTCTTCTTAATTCAGTAATTTGATATTTCATATACATACATTGTGACAAAATATCAATTGTAGATATGCATACATACTACTGGATTGACCAGTAATTAATGTGTTTAACCGAGCGTAATAATATCTATGAGTTGCATAGAGAATTACAGTGGCATTTGACCAAATTTGTCATGGCATTTCCCAAATTGCCATAGATTGCAGTGTCATTTATCAAGTTAACCCAAAAAGCACTGTAGAAAATTCTAGCAAACTAAGCACAACCTGCAGCCGCACGCTCAACCGGCCTAACTCCAATATCCTGTCAATTACTTACTCCCGCTGTTCAACAATATGATACTTTCTAATCTTTTTAGTTTTCTCCTAGTTTGTAAGTACGTAGACATATTTTAGTGTGTTGATTCACTCGTTTAGCAGCGAATAAGGATAAACGTAAAAAAGGTTACAAAGTCTTATATTGTGGAACGAAAGGAGTACTACCTAACAGCCGCACACCCAGCCTAGCCAAGTTCACTATCCGGCCAATCAGATGCTCCTTGCCGTGTTGGGTCATATCCACCAGGTCCAGAACATCGCTGCTCACCACCTCGCCTTAGTTCGTCGCTTTATTGGTTATGAATTGATAAAATTGTCGCAGTAAATCTCTTTGTACTCGTCGTTCTCCGTGAATGGCAACATCTCGAGGACCTCTAGGTCAAGTATGGTCTGGCGGATGCTTCATATCCAAAGTATTGCAATAACCGTGCCAAAGGCTAAAAATGACCGGACATAAGTTTGACGGGGCTGATGGGGCTGATTAGGCTCAATGGTACACAGTGATGCCGATCCAATAAAGCCATTGTAAACTTTTTGAGGCTTTCCCCTAAGTCTAGTGTGAGAACCTTGGGGTACCCGACCATACGACGATCGATGAACTTAGTATCTTGGCACACGAACGAGCTCGATGACGCCGTGCAGGAAATGGCGGCGTGGCTGCATGTTCCCATGTCACCCACGGCAGACACGCCGCAAGTGAACCTCTTGGTGCTGTAGCTGCCGCATATATAACTTGTTCCCTTCTCACCTATCATCCGCTTTGCCATCTCGTTTGGGTTCTGCATATGTTGGACAGAGGCAACAAGCGACTGAGCGAGGCCTCCTCTGCAACACCTAGAGATGCATTTCCAGATGCCTGAAATTTCCAACGTTCTCCAAGCACATAGTAAATCATACTCCCGTATTTATGTCATTGTCACTATGTTTCCACTTGGTGTGTTTTTATTTGCATGCTTCTACGCCTTCTAGGGTTCTAAGGAGAGCTAGCTAAGAGATCTATGATGCTAGATATATATAGGAGGAAGATTGCACAACAACTGGATATATATTAAGCTATGTGCTAGAAGATTCGATGATCTTTGTTAGGATTAACCACTTCGTGTGTACGAGTTGTATACGGGAAGGAGTCCGTGTAGTATACGAGTAGCACACCAAGTCGGTTGTAGTCCTAGCGCCTATATAATCCTGTAATAGCACCCTGTAATCGATTGTCAGAGAAAGAAAGAAAATTGCAAGGCTCGATAGGAGCCTCTGGCCAAAGACTCCCAGCGTATTGTTTTCCTGTGTTGATCGATACAATCGTATGTGAGCTACTGCTAGGAAAGCAATCTAGCTAAGCTAGCTACGTGCGTGAGTCCACGGATCCATCAGCCTAGTTCGTGCGTGCGTGTTGCGGCCAACAGCATCGGCTAGCTACGGGTATTGTACGTGTGTATTGCCGGAGTTGTACCGAGGAGCTGTGCTACGTCCGCATATCGTCGGAAAGTACTCGACGAGTGCGACGTGAAGATTGGGCCATAGCTAACATTTGATATCAGAGCCTCGTGAAATTCGTCCGTGATTTTTCTGAAAGCACTAGAAGATCATGGCGATGGTGAAGCATGGCGAGAACTCGGCATCGGCACCGGCGATGGAGACGGTGGGGGCGGCTTTGTATCCGCGCCTTGATCGCAAGGACTATGGGCTATGGGCCATCAACATGGAGGTGGCCATGGAAGCTCAGGAGATCTGGGAGGCTGTCGATCCAGAAACTCGTGTCAATGATACTGACACGGGAGATGATTCGATAACTCATACCGATAGTACTGGTATGAAGGCGTACATGGCGCCAGAAGTCCATGATCTGCAGCGTAGTGCCGCGTCGCAGGAAAAAGAAGTGAAGGCGTACATGGCGTCAGAGGTCCATGATCTGCAACGTAGTGCCGCGTCGCAGGAAAAAGAAGTGAAGGCGTACATGGCGTCAGAGGTCCATGAAGAGCTGCGCGTCGTGGCGTTGCAGGGTAAAGTGAGGCGCATCGTCGCGTCATGGGGCAAAGAAGTGGTTGCCGAAAGAAAAGGTAACCCTCCCAGTAGAAGAATTGGGCCAAATGCTTGCCCAGGAAGCAGGCCGGCTCGGCCAGAAACAGAGCAAGGGGCTAGCAGCCTGGAAACAGGCGGAGCGAAAGGAAGAAGTTCGCCGGGAGGAGGTCAAGGAGAAGGGCTAGCGAGTCCAGTAAGCAGGCCGTCCAAGCCATCAGTCGATGACCAAGGAGGAGCATCGGGCCTTAGCCTAGGAACCGGATCAGCAGGTGGTAGTGCACCAGGAAGCAGTCCAGAAGGAGGTGAGGAGCATGTCCGAGCAGCAGCAGGTCAGGAGCCTAGAAGCCTAGCTTCGGAAGAATACGGCGTAGTTGTTCCAACAGTACAGGAACCAGGAAGACGGCCACCTACTCCGGTGAAAGAGTGTTGGCGTCAAACAAGTCCGGTGTTGCCGGCAGAAGAGAAACAAGATGTAGACGATTTCTTTGAAAGTACCGAAGAAAAGATGATATTTGAAGACGTCGACAAAAAAGATTGTTGCCGTCAGAGTGAAGATGAGTCGACAAAAGCAAAGTCGATGTCATGGATGCCAGAAGAAGAGACGAAAGCAATGTCGATGAAGAAGGCTCAAGCGGCGAAAGTAATGTCGAGGGTAACACCTACGCAAAGCAATTGGCGTATTTGGGATCCAGGTAAAAGTAATGCACACGCCGTGCTTAGGGGGTGAATGTTAGGATTAACCACTTCGTGTGTACGAGTTGTATACGGGAAGGAGTTCGTGTAGTATACGAGTAGCACACCAAGTCGGTTGTAGTCCTAGCGCCTATATAATCCTGTAATAGCACCCTGTAATCGATTGTCAGAGAAAGAAAGAAAATTGCAAGGCTCGATAGGAGCCTCTGGCCAAAGACTCCCAGCGTATTGTTTTCCTGTGTTGATCGATACAATCGTATGTGAGCTACTGCTAGGAAAGCAATCTAGCTAAGCTAGCTACGTGCGTGAGTCCACGGATCCATCAGCCTAGTTCGTGCGTGCGTGTTGCGGCCAACAGCATCGGCTAGCTACGGGTATTGTACGTGTGTATTGCCGGAGTTGTACCGAGGAGCTGTGCTACGTCCGCATATCGTCGGAAAGTACTCGACGAGTGCGACGTGAAGATTGGGCCATAGCTAACAATCTTCTAGCACAAAATATTGCATACGTATCTAGAGCTCATCAATGGTCGGTCCGTCTAATAAAAGCACAAGGCATAGATATATTTCCGGTGTGATAAGGCTGAGAAACAAAGTCGAGTTCAGCTGGAAGGTATGATATGCACTTGGGGTCCACAAAACCAACCACTATGTTAGGAATTCCAAGGCCTGTCACAATGTTCGCCTTTTACCATGGTATCATAAACACATTTCTGACATGACACAAATTAATGAGGAAAAGCATTGATATTGTATCATACCAAACATATATCTCTTGCACGCAACCATAGGTAAAAAGAATTTAGAACCCAACACGTGAAGGATGCATCGTGGTGGATGTCTCTATAATTTTGGCTTCATATTTGCATGTGATTCGATTCGAAATATTTTTGTCACTGATCTCATGCAAGAGTTGTATATATGTTGGTTAAGATACAACCCCAAAAATTTCGTTTGTATGATCTCGGTGTTTGCACCATGATAGTGATATTTGGGTATCTCCTTCTACAACACGTTCGAGGTTGCCGAACACATAGATGGACGTTGATGATGCGTTTTGGGCAACACTAGTAGGAAACTACCTATTCTGTGGCGCACCGAAAAAGAATTCTGTGGCGAATGGTCGGTGCGCCACAGAATTCTCACCACTAAATTTTATTTCTGTGGTGCATATCTACATGCGCCACGGAATTCTCAAAAAATTCAAAAAAAAATCAGGAGAAAACAAAAAAATGAAATAATTTGGAAAAACCTAAATATTTGAATTTTTTAACCTATCTCAAATGATGACTTCCCGCTAGGTCACCCATAATCAAATTGCTCCAACCTAAGCACGCTTATAACTTTTAAGTTCTATTCAGTACAGCTACCCTTATGCTACTAAAGTTTTTATTGATATAAGTTAAGCCTTGTGTATATATGTGTGTAGATGTGTGTAGTTTATGTGTGGTATGTGTATATATGTGTATAGATGTGTGTAGTTTATGTGTGGTATGTGTATATATGTGTATAGATGTGTGTGCAGTTTATGTGTGGTATGTGTATATATGTGTGTGCAGTTTATGTGTGGTATGTGTATATATGTGTGCTTTTAAATTTCAAAAAATCCAACAGAAATCAAAAAAATAAAAAAAATCGAGGTTTTTTTCCCTCTCATGCATGACTACCCCTCACCACCACCACCCCAACCCCCCCCCCCCCCCCCCCCCCTCCGCGATCGCCTTTTCTAGTTTTGTAGAAATAAAAGAAAATGATAAAATCTTCAAAAAATAAATTCCTTTGAGATGTAGTTAGATTTTAGTGTCTAGTTGGCATAGAAATTTTGAAATATGAATTTTGACCTTTTTTGCAAAAACAGAAGAAAAAAAACGGCCATAACTTTTGCATACGACGTCGAAAAAATGCGTTTAATATATTAAAAAAACTAGAGAAAAATTGGAGCTCGATCTCACCCGGGTTTAGCCGGTAAATTTTTCTCGGATTCTCGAAATTCCAAAATAAAAAAATTATTTCAAAAAGAAGATTTTTTCTACAAAATTAAAAAAAATCAAAAAAAAAATTGTGGCGCAGATAGCAATATGCGCCACACATTTATGTGGTGCATGTGGTCTGCGTGCGCCACAGAATTCCAAAATTTCTGTGGCGCATATTTTTGTATGCGCCACAGAAATTTCTGTGGCGCATGCACTTTTATATGCGCCACAGAATGCATTTCTTTTTTTTTAGAAAAGGGGGTGCAGATCCCCGGCCTCTGCATCAAAGTGATGCACACAGCTATCCGCAATTATTAATCAAAACATTCAAGGTTTACAATTCATGGGTCGCTCAAAGTGGATACAAAGATCAGCCACTCAAACAAAGAGAAACTAAACATCAATTCTTCTAGTATGTTGCCACCCAGCCCGGCAGAAGATAGCCCGTACAACCGACATCATACGGGTACATCCTGAATCCATAAGACCACGCTGATCCACAGGAAGGAGTTAAGACCACAAGCGGATCCAGTAGACCGCCATGTTGATAACCTGCAAATAATGAGAAGATTGTTTTTTGTTAAAGACAATATCATTGCGACAGTTCCAAATAGCCCAGAGTATGGCCGCAACACCAATTCTAATCCGGGCTTTGGTACCCTTATCTATCCCATTCAATCAAGATCCAAACATATTTGCAACACTATTTGGAGGGTAAACATTGAACGTAAAATGTACTAGCCGCCAAATATTCCTAGCAAATGTGCATTTGATAAAAACATGCTCAACAGACTCATCTGAACCACAGAAAACACATTTCTTGCACCCAGTCCATTGTCGTTTAGCCAAGTTGTCCTTAGTCAATAATTCTTTTCTATTTAGAAACCACAAAAATATTTTTATTTTCAAAGGGATCTTTAGTTTCCACAAGTATTTTCGCAAATACCTTGTATGTCCATTTAGTAAGTCCGAATAATATGATTTAACCGAAAAAATCCCATTATCCGTGAGACCCCATTTAAACCTATCTGATTGATCTGTAAGAGTGACTCGCATTAGCCTCTCTACTAAATGTAACCACCTAGATCTATTATTACCAGAAAGGATTCTTCTAAAAGGTAAATGTATCGGGACCGAACCGAGAACATCAGCCACCGTAGCATTTCTATTAGAAGCTATAGCGTACAAATTAGGGTATTCATTCGCTAATGAATTGTCTCCTAACCAAGTATCTTCCCAAAATCGAGTTTGTTCACCATTACCAAGAATGAATTTACCGCGCACAAAAAACTCATCCTTAATTTTCATCAAGCCTTTCCAAAAAGGCGAGTCAAAAGGTTTTGATTGTACTAAAACGTCTTATCACCTAAGTACTTATTAGTTAGAAGTTCTTGCCATACCCCTTGTTCATTTAACAACTTATACAACCACTTGCTTAAAAGACATTTATTTTTAATTTCTAGAACCGCAATACCTCGACCCCCTTGTTCCTTCGGTCTACATAATATTCCATTTTGTTAGTCTATATTTTCGCTTCAGTTGATCACTTTGCCAAAAAAATCTTGAGCGATAAAAATCCAATATTTTACGTATCCCTTTGGGTACTTCGAAGAAGGAAAATAAAAACATTGATAAACTAGTCAAGACTGAATTTATTAGCACAAGACGATCTCCATTTGATAACATCTTGGCTACCCATGAAGCTAGTTTTTTCTCAAACCTATCCTCGACAGTCTTTCATTCTTCGTTCAACAATTTTCTATAATGTATTGGAATTCCCAAGTATCTAAAAGGTAACGAACCGATCTCACACCCGAATATGTGACGGTACTCCTCTTGACTGTCCTTAGCTTTTCCAAAACAGTAGAGCTCACTTTTGTGAAAATTAATTTTCAATCCCGAAAGTTGCTCAAAGAAGGCCAATATTAGTTTCATGTTCACGGCTTTCGCAAGGTCATGTTCCATGAATAATATTGTATCATCCGCGTATTGAAGAATTGAGACGCCACCCTCCACGAGGTGAGGGATGAGACCTCCAACCTGACCATCCTCTTTTGCATTTCTATCTATAGCTAGTTTCCTACTAGTGCAACCTCCAATGCGTACATAAACGGTAGAGCACGGCTCACTGCTGCTCCGACGATGGCATGGACAGTCTCTCTTCTCGCATATGGTGATGTGGCCGACCTCTCTACTCAGCAGAGTTGGGCTCTCGACGACAATGGGGCAAGAATCGCCTCTCGACCTGACTCAGTGCCACGTCAACGGATGCATCACTAGCTAGCTAGAGTGGATTATGATTCGGGAGAGTCGAACCAGGGTAGACGTACATACTACGGGAAATGAAGGAATATTTGTCGTAGAGAGTTTTACAGGGTTTTAGGCAGAATTACGGTGTATCTCTCAATCGCTGTAGATAATTCTAGCAGGCTATACACAACCTGCAGCCACACGCCCAGCCGACCCAAGTCCAATATCTCGAGGACTCTGGGTCAGGTATGGTCTGGCCGGTGCTTCATATCCAACGTAGTGTGCTAACATTGTCAAAGGCGGAGCACGAACGATCATGAGTTTGACGGGGCTCATTAGGCTCAGTGGTACACGGTGATATCCCAAGTAAAGCCATTGGATACCTCTTGAGGCTTCTCCCTATGTACAATGTGAGAACGTCGGGGTTTTTTTTTTGAAATGGGAGAAGCCCCGGCCTCTGCATCGAGTGATGCACACAGCCATTTATTGATATTATTTAAGTATCATCTAATTACAACTCAAATGTCGCATAAAGTTGAGACATGTATCAACCAACGAAATAACAACATAGTATAAACTACCGAAGTCGTCTAATATGCCGCCACGTATGTCAGGAGAAAAACTCCTGTGCCACCAACAGGAGCCGCGCGCATCCAGTAACCATAAGCTCCTGCTGGTCCGAAGGAAGCAGTGTAGCCCATTGCTGGATCCAGTATGTAGCCATATTGATAGCCTGTAAGACATGAAAATTGGTTTTCCTGTTAAACACGATATCATTCCTACAATTCCAGATAGACCAACATATAGCTGAAATGCCGATACGAATTCTAGCTTTGGTCTTTTTATCTACCCCGTTCAACCAATTCCCAAACATATTAGAAACATTGGAAGGAGGAGGTATATTGTAGGTACGGAAAACCACCCGCCATATTAGTCTAGCAAAAGGACATGTAATGAACAAATGATCAACAGACTCCTCACATCCACAAAACGAACATTTTGTACACCCATGCCAATTTCTTTTGACTAAATTATCTTTAGTGAGCAAGACTTTTCTATTTAGGAACCACATAAAAATCTTGATTTTCAAAGGAATCTTTAACTTCCACAAGTACTTACGCAAAAAGGGAGTATGGCCATTCATCAGATCCTTGATGTCTACGCACGATTCTATTCTTGTAGACAGTGTTGGGCCTCCAAGTGCAGAGGTTTGTAGAACAGCAGCAAGTTTCCCTCAAGTGAATCACCCAAGGTTTATCGAACTCAGGGAGGTAGAGGTCAAAGATATCCCTCTCAAGCAACCCTGCAATTAAGATACAAGAAGTCTCTTGTGTCCCCAACACACCTAATACACTTGTCAGATGTATAGGTGCACTAGTTCGGCGAAAAGATATTAAAATACAAGTGATATGGATGATTATAAATGGTAATTGCAATCTGAAATAAAAATTGCAGCAAGCAAACATGTAGCAGAACTGGTTGTAAACGGTGTTTCAATGCTTAGAAACAAGTCCTAGGGATCATACTTTCACTAGTGGACACTCTCAACAATAATAATATAATTGAATACATAGATATTTCCTCTTCACTATGCTACTCTGAATTATTCTCTCGTTGGATAACGAACACCAATCCACCGCGTAGGGCTATAAAAGCACACCTTAAAGTCGCATTCCATATCTAGGGAACCCCACACTGTCAACTTGAGCGCCCTAAATAGTACTAGACAAACACCGCAATTTTATAGAGACATCCAACGTAAATAATAACTCACAATAAGTATTCCTGTTATCTTTAGCCTAAGAGCCACACACGGGGCGCACACTGTCAACTTCACACCGTGGGACAAAGGTGACTCCGGAGATTACATTAATAAAACCACTTGAGTAGCATATAAGATAATGAAGAGTAACATCTATGGATTCAACTAGATTACAAAGCTCATGATCACATAAAGATCACACCATGGGAGAGAGAGATAAACCACATAGCTACCGGTAGAGCCCTCAGCCTCGAGGGAGAACTACTCCCTCCTCATCATGGGAGGCAGCAACGGCGATGAAGATGGCGGTGGAGTCGATGGAGATGGCTCCGGGCGCAATTCCCCGTCCCAGCAAGGTGCCGAAACAGAGACTTCTGTCCCCCGAATTAGGGTTTTTGGTGGCGGCGGAGCTACGGAACTCTTCTGGAGAAATCGTCGATCCTTTCGTGAGTTTTAGGTCAGGGGCAATATATAGTCCAAAGGGCGTCGCGAGGCGGTGCACGAGGAGGCGACACCACCCCAGGGCGCCTGGAGATTCCTGGCCGCGCCGAGCCCACGTGTGGGGCCCTCGTGGCTCCACTTCGTCTCTCCTTCGGACTCCAGGTGTCTTCTGATAAAATAGGGGCCTCCGTAAATTTTGGTCCAATTCCGAGAATATTTCCAGACTAGCTTTTCTGGAATACAAAAACAGCGGAAAACAGGAACTGGCGCTTCGGCATCTTGTTAATAGGTTAGTCCCAAAAAATGTATAAAAGTGATATAAAGTATATGCAAAACATGTAGCAATTGTTATAAAACAAGCATGGAACATCAAAAATTATAGATACGTTTGAGACGTATCAATCCTCATACATCGATTTCACCGTAAATACCCCATTAGTGGTAAGTTTCCACACAAACGTATCTGGATTGTCAGTCAAGTTAATATCCATTAATCTCAGACATAAGTGAGCCCAAGCTTCCCACCTATCTCCAATGAGATCCCTCCTAAAAGAGATGTTTATAGGTGGCGCCCCCCTAAACACATCATGGACCAGCACATTCTTTTGCTGAACAATGTTGTATAGAGTTGGATATTGTTGCTGTAATGGTGTATCCCCTAGTCAAGTGTCCTCCCAAAACCTAGTATTCTTACCATTGTTAACTTTGAAAACGCCTCGACTAAAGAACTCCTCTTTAATTCGCATGAGACCTTTCCAAAAGGGTGAGTCTGTTGGGCAAGCCTCCACTTGCGCCAACGTCTTATTCGACAAGTATTTGTTTCGTAACAATTCTTGCCAGACCCCATCTTCATTTAAGAGCTTAAAAAGCCATTTGCTAAGTAGACACTTGTTCTTGATGTCTAAAACCTCAATGCCGAGCCCCCCTTGATCTTTGGGTCGACATAGGATATTCCATTTAGTTAACCGGTATTTTTTCTTGTTTTCTTCGCATTGCCAAAAGAAACGCGATCGATAGAAATCAAGTCTTTTACGTACCCCTTTGGGTATCTCCAAAAAAGACAACATAAACTTCGGTAAACTAGTGAGAACAGAATTTATCAGGACAAGACGATCCCCATATGAGAGCAACTTGCCCTTCCAGCATCCTAGCTTGCCTTCAAAACGACATTGTACAGGATACCATTCGGAATTTCTTAGTCTCCTATAGTGAATCGGCACCCCAAGGTATTTGAAAGGTAAGGAACCAGACTAGCATCCGAAAATATGCTTGTATTGTTCCTCTACCTCCTTCGCCTTGCCAAAACAAAATATCTCACTTTTGTGAAAGTTAATCTTTAGGCTGGATAGTTGCTCAAAAATACAAAGGATCAGCTTCATATTAACCGCTTTAGTTAAATCATGCTCCATAAACAGGATAGTGTCATCCGCATACTGCAGAATGGAGACGCCCCCCTCAACTAAATGAGGAACAAGACCTCCCACTTGACCATCCTCCTTTGCCCTTGCAATAAGGACGGCCAACATGCATGTCTGCAACAATATTAAAGAGCATCGGAGACAACGGATCTCCCTGCCTCAGCCCTTTCTTTGTTTGGAAATAATGACCGATGTCATCATTCACCTGTATCCCGACACTTCCTCCCCTGACAAACTGCATAATCCAGTCGCACCATTTTTGTGCAAAACCCTTCATACGCAAGGCTTGTTGTAGGAACGGCCATTTAACTTTATCGTATGCCTTCTCGAAGTCGATTTTAAAGAGAACCCCATCCATTTTCTTCCGCTGAAGCTCATGAATGGTTTCATGGAGTACCACTACCCCCTCAAGAATGTGTCGGCCCGGCATAAAAGCTGACTGTGTAGGCCTAATAACCTTATGGGCTATCCCAGTAATGCGATTAGTACCCACCTTTGTAAATATTTTAAAACTGACATGTAGAAGGCAAATTGTTCTATATTGTTGAATTTGTACCGCATTTTCTTTCTTTGGTAGTAACGTAATGACACCGAAATTCAGTTTATACAGGGGCAAATTCCCCTCTTGAAACTGAACAAACATGGCCATAAGATCATCCTTTATCACAGGCCAGAAAGTTTTGTAAAATTCCGCAGGGAAACCATCAGGGCCCGGCGCCTTGTTCGTCTCCATTTGGAAAATCGCCTCAAAGACCTCCTTCTCCGTGAAGTTAGCCGTGAGTATTTCATTTTCCTCGACGGAAAGATGCGGTATATCATTAGTAATATTTTCATCTAGCTGAACACTACTTGGTGTCGATGCCCCAAATAGTTTCTTATAGTACTCTGTAATATAGACCTTTAGTTCCTCATCACCTACAATGGTTCCTTCGTCTTGCTCTAATTGGAAAATTTTCTTTTTTCTGTGTTTGCCATTAGCAATGAGATGAAAATATTTCGTATTATTTCCACCCTCTTGCACATGTTTAATCTTTGCTCGTTGAGCCCATTTCGTCTCTTCATCTCTTCTGAGATTACAAATTCGATCATTTGCCTCTCTAAGCATTCTCCTCTCCACCTCCGAGAAGGGGGAGGTTTCCGCCTTGATATCTAACTCGTCAATGATTTTTAGTAACCTTTCTTTTTCGATTTTATAACGCCCACTCATATTTTTCGCCCACCCATTTGATGATCCCGAAGAGCAAGACTTTGATACCTGCAAAAGTAAACGGGATTAGGTTGAGACTCCAAGTGCAGAGTGTATAGTAAGTGGAAGACAGTTTTCCCCACGAGGGGTGACTCGAGGGTTTAATATCGAACTCTCGGGGAATCTGAAGTGGTAGATTTATCTTCTTATCCTTCTTTTGGTTACCTACAAAACAAGGTTAGATGTTTTGGTCCTCAACCTCACCTGTGGTTGTCAAGCACAAGGTGTAAGAATGATATCAGGATAGTTATGCAATGCAAACAAGAAATAAATATGCAATGATGGTGGATGCAATGATAAATGATATTTTTGTGTTTTTGGATTTAATGATGGCTGAAAATAGAAAAGTGGTATATGGTGTTGGAAAGGTGTTTCTTATGATTAAAAATGGACTGGGGTTCATGGTTTCACAAATGCACTCTCTCTTTATAAAGTGGTAGACAATGGAACACACACAGTTAACATATGAGATTGCAACACAGGGTTTGATAACAAGTTACTTAGATATATGGGCATCACGTCCTAACATAGAGATCTTTTGGTTATTAACCTCTCTTATACTCCACCAAGATGCGAACTAAATCATAACACCTCAGTAATTAAGATAACTCAGAGTATAGCATTAAGTATCATGACATGAAGTGAAAATAAGAACATGCTAGATCTAGTCATGGAGTAGTGGCAATGGTCACGCCCACATCCCCGGTAGCATGGTATTTTAGTTTATCCCTAGTGAGGCAACAAAGTAAGGTAAAGATACCAAAGTGGATCGCAGAACTTTCTCTCACGTTCACTGCACTAGCCACCCCCGTTACTCCAACTAATGCACACGTTCCCCCACACACGCTCTCATAAACATGCTTGATCAAAACAAGTAGACAAGAACGGGGTACATAATATGCATCTATACTCATAACTGAAACAAACATTGCAATCTCAAACATATATTAACTCATAAAGATCCACCACAAAGGTATTACAACGGTGACCGTAATCATGTTCAGCAGCTCATACGGTGCTAATTAGTGAAGCTCAAGAGAGGAGAGATACATAAGTTACTTCCACAAACCCATAGTCCAGAGGTGGACTACTCCCTCTTCATCATGGAGACGGTGGAGAAGTCGATGGAGAAGATGGAGAGTTTTCCCCCTCCAATCTGCAGCTCCTGATCTCCGTTTCGGTGTTTCTGTGTTTGTGCGGCGCTCCTTCCAGAGAACGTCGGGGGACCTTTTTTATAGGCGTTTTTAGGTCAAGACGATGTCGGTGGAGAAAAGATCGAAGGCAACGGAGCCACGAGGCCAAACGGGTGGGTCCCACGCGGCTACAGTACCTGGCCGCGTGGGCCACCCCTTTGGCCTCGGCCTCCGTTTGTTCGCTTCCTTCGCCCACAGGTCTTCTTCCTTCCAAATATTGACGCCCGTAAATTTCCAGGTGATTTCGTTGACGTTTGGGTCCCTGAAACATTAAAATAAGAAAACGGGGTTTTCTGCCTGTGCAGGGTTAATTCCATAAAAATAGGAAATAAATGAATATTCCCAAAATCATTATAAAACATTGATATAACCCTTATATGATGCAAATATGATTGGAATATAAGCAATTAAAGTGCAAAGTTCATGTATGCATTTTACATGCATCAACATCCCCAAGCTTAATCCATGCTCGTCCTCGAGTATGAAGATGATAAAACTAACATGGACTTTGCAATTTAATACTTAACAATGATATCAAAGATGATTACTATTGCTACATATAGTCAAATGATTCATTCTTCAAAGGAGTAGCAATATGCAAATAGTTTATGAAGTGATATCAAGTATTCAAGACAAGGATGTTCATTGATAGTTCACAAAGTGTAACATGGTAGCAAGTAATATGGAACACATGTATGCATAATGATAAGTAGAACATCCTACAATGGTCATAGAGTGTAGATGAAAATCTGAATATGATAGGTGTACACTTTGGAAAGATGTATATGTGAGTAGAGGTAAAGCATGCATAAGTTTCATCCAACTTCCAAACTCTTCTACTTAAGTTAATGATTGCAATAAGGTATTCATTGGTGTCAAGCTCTCATTGCCCCTATCATAGCATCTTGAATGATTAAGGTTAAAGTGAAAGCAAATATGAGTAGTGTGCTTGATAAAGAATGGGTTGAATGTCTCATGCCCCTTGAATACAAGTACTTACACCATGTGTTACTCAACTTGGGAAACAAAGCAAGTTCAATTAAATATCATTGTAAGCATAATAGTATCATCAAGAGCGTCAACTGGGGTACCTCTTGTCCCAAGATATGGAACAAGCCCATATCAAAATGACAAGACAAACAAACAAAATGAACAATCTCAACACCCTTTTTATTTACCATTTGGAATAGTTTTTTATTGCAAGGTGTATCACAGAAGGTTCACCATAGTATGTAAGTAAATTTCCACCATGAATGATGCATGGCTTAGATTAGCGGCCCAGGCGTCTCTCTAACCATTTACACAAACTCATTTAAACTCACTCTATTTCCACATTTATTTCAACATGATAAGCATCCATAGACAAAAGCACATGATATCAACTAAATGAGATGAAGAGCGTGTTGAAAGCTTGCCATGTGACAGCACATATGGGCTAACTTCCAACCCAAAACATTCATCAAGCCACAAACATCATAATCTTAATCACAATGGGTCAAGTTTTATTATGCAAATAAAAGAACATTGTGCATCAAGTTCGTGAGAGCTATATAACCAATTTTTTCCATTGCAATCAATAACATAAACATTTTCATTCAGAGGTAAGATAACACAAACAACATGTTAAACATACTCGGAATAGCATAAAGCCAATAGGTAGATATGGTGGACTCACTGGAATAACTTTGGTTGAAGGTGTTGGAAACAAGTTTTTGCTTGTTGGAGTTTTTGGGCTAGCAAAAGGGAGAAAGTTGACCATCTAGATGCATGCATGAGTGTCCATAGAACTAACTAATCCATGTTAAACCAAGTAAATAACAATCAGCACCAAAACATGAATAAGTGATAGCTCTACAAAAAGAATTTGCAAACTATTACTCATAAACAAGCTCATGAATCATGCAACTATATGTATCATTAAAAATCAAGTCAAACATCCCTTTTCCCAATCTTATAAAAGCATCCAACATATTTCAACCCATATTTCCAGTAGCTCTCTCATATATAATTGATAGTGTGGTGGTCTCTCAAGACTCAAACAAAAACAAAAACGACGCTCCAAGTTTATGCGATAAAGTGTTTCGATCGAAAAACAGAAGTTGGACGTGTGCAAACCGAGAGTGTGTAGGTCCAGCGGGGTTGTCTTCACATCCCCAAGCTTATGGTCTTCACCATCCTTGGATAGCTCTTGGTGCATCTCCTCCAATCCCTGTGAAAAAACTTCAAAACACCGTTTCTCCCATCTCTTTTCTGTGGGGTGCATTAATAGTGATAAACAAATAGGTTCCTTGCTGCATATAATCCTTGAACAAAAATTCATATGACATGTCCAGAAAGTGTATAATGTTGTATGCCTACTCATAAACTCAATTGGATCAAAAAGATTCAACTTAAAAGCTCAAAGCATGCATCAAACAAAATGGGACAGAATCTGTCCAGAAAAACAGCAGCAGCAAAACGTATTTTTCTACCCTACCAAACTTTCTCGAAAAATTCCGAAAAAATTCATGCATACAGAGGATGAAAAGTTGCAACTACAGTTCAAATATGAGCTCATTCGGAGTTACAGAATAAGAATTAAAAATCATACCGTGCACTGACTCGTGCAGGAATAAAATCTCCGAACGCTATAAGCAACTTTTTCAAACCAAAAAGGGTAAAACTTGGCACTTTATTGAAAACTCCAGAACCTAAACTAAAACAAAGTCTCTTGTTACAGCAAGAGGACACAAAGAAAATCACACATAAAAATAACCGGGTTGCCTCCCGCAAAGCGCTTTCTTTATAGCCATATAGCTAGGCTTCTTACTTGTTGTTTTATTGTGGACGAAGCTCATGAGGGAGCTTGAACTTTGGTGGTTCCCTCTTCCTTGGAAAGTGTTCCATGCACTTCTTGTGTGGAAACTGAAACTTTACATTCCCTTCCTTTGAATCAATGATAGCACCTGTGGTACGAAGAAAAGGTCTTCCAAGAATAATAGGACTAGAGGTTTTACTCCCCATGTCCATGATTAGAAAATCCACAGGCACAAAAGTCATATGTAACTCTACCATAACATCACTTACTTTTCCCAAAGCATGTTTAATAGAGTCATCAGCAAGTGCTAGTTCAATAGAGCATTTTTCAAGATTTTTCAATTCAAGCACTTCATATAGTTCTTTAGATAAAACAGAGACACTAGATCCTAGATCAAGTATGGCATGGTGTGTCTCTTTTCCAATAGTTACTAGTACCTTAGGTATCCACATATCCCCAAGCTTAGGTGGTATCATAGCCTCTTGGTTGTACCTAGCAATCTTTTCTTTCAAGACATGATTAGCAATATAAGAACCAAAACCTGCTTGGTTAGTGTTGATGGAAGGATCACTTGCAAATTTTTGTAAGATAGATATTAATTCATGCAAGCTACAATTTTCTAAGTCAAGCAAAGGATCCTTGACTTCATTAAGCATTTTAACTTCCTCAACTTCAACCTCTTTCATTACCCCAATAGATTCTTTAGCAACTCTCTCTTGCTCATGAATGTGTTCCCAAGACTTATTGATAACCTCTTGGCAATATTTTATTGTTTCCTCATGTTTTTGGGCTGTAATGATGCTCTTTAATGATGAGACTTCCTTAGTAAGCTGATCTACCCTTTCAAACAAAGCATCTTGTTTTTCAAACTTAGAGATAAATTCCTTATTAAGCTCTTTTTGGGTAGATATAAAAGATCTAATGGTGTTTTCCAAGTCACTAGAAACATTACCACTAGAAGCATATTTATTTGGCACATATGGGGGTTTATTATAAGAGTTATAATTGTTGTTACCATACCCATTATTACCATAGTTCCTAATGAAGTTGACATCAATATTTTCAGAATTGTTTCCAACTAGTTCTTGCAAAGGAACATTTTCAACACTAGGTTTATTAAGCAAAGCAAGAATAGTATCCATTTTAGATGACAAATCATTAGTTTCTTCAATAGAGTTCACTTTCTTAGAAGGATTAGGTGCCCTATCAGTATGCCATTGACTATAGTTTTGTAAAATGCTTTCCAATATATTTTTAGCTTCTACTATAGTCTTACTCATAAAAGCACCTCCAGCAGCAGAATCAAGTATGTTTCTAGACATGTAGTTTAAACCATTGTAGAAAGAGTGTAATATGGTCCATTCATTAACTCCATGTGAGGGACAAGTTCTAAGCATAAGTTTTATCCTATCCCAAGCCATAGCAACATGTTCATTTTCATTTTGCCTAAAAGAAAGGATGTTGTTTCTATTTTGCAAAATTTTAACAGGGGATAATATTTCTTAATGAAAGCTTCTTTTAGATCATCCCAAGAATTAATACTACCAGATGGCAAGGAATGCAACCACTCTTTAGCTTTTCCTCTAAGTGAAAAAGGAAATAACTTCAGTTTTAGGATATCACTTTCCACATTTTTAAACTTTTGCATGTCACATATTTCAACAAAGTCATGAAGATGCATAGAGGCATCCTCCATAGCACTACCACCAAATTGTTCCCTAGTTATCAAGTTCAACAAACTAGGACTTACTTCATAACTCTCAGCATTTATCTTAGGTGTGGCAATAGCTCTCGTGATAAATTGATCATTAGGAGTGTTTGTGTAGTCACACAGCTTAGTTCTTTCTCCCATTTTAGCAAGTTTTTTTGGTATTTTTAATTTTTTATGCAAAACTGAAATAAATATGATATGATATGCAATGACACTAACAAAACAAATAAATTGCTTTGTAAGTAAAGATGGATAAGATGGTGCTCACGTAGGTGCAACCTCCCCAAGCTTAGGTGTTAGCACAAGTTGGTGACGTTGACTTTGTTGTGAGATGAATGCGATGATACACACTGCTAGCGCTAAGTTGACGAGGGAATATCTCCCCGGCAACAGCACCAGAAACTATGCTTGTACGTCACACGTCAGTTGGGAACCCCAAGAGGAAGGTATGATGAGTGCAGCAGCAAGTTTTCCCTCAGTATGAAACCAAGGTTTAATCGAACCAGTAGGAAAACGAGATTGCTTCGAAGGTGTTGGTGAAGGAGTGTAGTGCGGCGCAACACCAGGGATTCCGGTGCCAACGTGGAACCTGCACAACACAATCAAATTACTTTGCCCCAACTTAACAGTGAGGTTGTCAATCTCACCGGCTTGCTGAAAACAAAGGGTTAAACGTATCGTATGGAAGATGATGTTTGTTTGCATAAAACAGTAGAGAACAATGATTGTAGTAGATTGTATTTCAGATGTAAAAGAATGGACTGGGGTCCACAGTTCACTAGTGGTGTCTCTCCAATAAGATAACTAACATGTTGGGTAAACAAATTACAGCTGGGCAATTGACAATTGATAAGTGCATATAACATGCATGTGTGAGTTGTGGTGTCTACTATGAGATTCATTTGGGCATTACGACAAAGTACATAGACCGCTATCCAGCATGCATCTATGCCTAAATAGTCCACTTTCCGGTTAACATCCGTACCCCTTCCAGTATTAAGTTGCAAGCAACAGACAATTGCATTAAGTAATGTGCGTAATGTAAACAATACATTCATCCTTGAATAAAGCATTGCTGTTTTACCCCTAGTGGCAACAACACATCTACAACCTTAGAACTTGTTGTCACTATCCCAGGTTAAATAGAGGTTGAACCCAACTATCATGCATAAATACCCCCTCTTGGAGTCACAAGTATTCACTTGGCCAAGGCTTCAACAAGTAACGGAGAGCATGCAAGATCACAAATGACATAGACATGATAATATAATATTCAGCTCCACATAGGTATCAATATAAGTCAGATCCCAGCAAACACAACATGTAGCATTACAATAAGATGATCTTGATCATGATAGGCAGCTCACTAGATCTAAACATGATGGCACAAGTGGAGAAGACAACCATCTAGCTACTGCTATGGACCCATAGTCCAAGGATGAACTACTCACGCATCACTCCGGAGGCGGGCATGGCGATGTAGAGCCCTCCGGTGATGATTCCCCTCTCCGGCAGGGTGCCGGGAAGAGCTTCAGAACCCCCGAGTTAGGGTTGACGACGGCGGCGGCAGCGAATATGTTCTGGATGAAAGGCTCGGTGTTTTAGGGTTTTCACGTCTCGGGGAATAAATAGGCGAAGGGGCGATGTCGGCGGACCCCCGAGGGGCCCAAACCACCTGGCGGCGCGGTGGGCCCACTGCCGCGCCGCCTATGGTTTGGCCACCTCGTGGCTCTTCGTCTCTCCTTCGGACTCCGTGTACGTGTTGGAAAAATAGGGACTTGGCCTTTTGTTTCGTGCAATTCCGAGAATATTTCCAGAAGTAACTTTCTGAAACCAAAAACAGCAGAAAACAGGGAACTGGCACTGTGGCATCTTGTTAATAGGTTAGTCCCAGAAAATGCATAAAAGTGATATGAAGTGTATATAAAACATGTAGCAAATGGTATAATATAAGCATGGAACAGCAGAAATTATGGATACGTTGGAGACGTATCAAGCATCCCCAAGCTTAGTTCTACTCGTCCTCGAGTAGGTAAAACGATAACAACAAATAATTTCTGAGGAGACATGCTTTCACACAATCTTGATCAATATATTGCAAGGCTCATGTCATGAATGAAGTGACTCAAAGCAATGGTCTATAGTTTGCTAACAAATAGATAAAGAGTAAACAATGAATCATATAAGCAAAAACTTTTCATGAATAGTACTTTCAAGACAAGCATCAAAAAGTTTTGCATAAGAGGTAACTCATAAAGCAATAGATTCAAAGTAAAAGGCATTGAAGCAACACAAAGGATGATTAAGTTTCAGCATTTGCTTTCAACTTGTAACATGTATATCTCATGGATAGTTGTCAACATAAAGCAATATAACAAGTGCAATAAGTAAACATGTAAGAATCAATGCACACAAAGTTGACACAAGTGTTTGCTTCTAAGATAGAAAGGAGTAGGTAAACTGACTCAACATAAAGTAAAAGATAGGCCCTTCGCAGAGGGAAGCAGGGATTAAATCATGTGCTAGAGCTTTTTAAGTTTTCGAAAGCATATAGAGAGCACAAAATAAGTATTTGAGAGGTGTTTGTTGTTGTCAACGAATGGTAGTGGGCACTCTAACCCCCTTGTCAACCAGACTTTCAAGAGCGGCTCCCATGAAGGACGTTATCTCTACCAGCAAGGTAGATCATCCCTCTTCTCTTTTGTTTACACATGTATTTTAGTTTCTTTATAGATGACACTCCTCCCAACCTTTTGCTTACACAAGCCATGGCTAACCGAATCCTCGGGTGCCTTCCAACATTCACATACCATGGAGGAGTGTCTATTTGCAAATTAAGTTGCTTACTGATAAATCAGGGCAAAACATGTGAAGAGAATTATTAATGAAAGTTGTAATTAATTGGGGCTGGGCACCCCGTTGCCAGCTCTTTTTGCAAATTATTGGATAAGCGGATGTATATGCCACTAGTCCATTGGTGAAAGTCTGTCAGAAGTAAATGACAAGATTGAAAGATAAAACACCACATACTTCCTCATGAGCTATAAAACATTGACACAAATAAGGAGTAATAAAGTTTTGAATAGTTTAAAGGTAGCACATGAAATATTTACTTGGAATGGCAGGAAATACCACATAGTAGGTAGGTATGGTGGACACAAATGGCATGGGTTTTGGCTCAAGTTTTGGATGCACGAGAAGCATTCCCTCTCAGTACAGAGTTTAGGCTAGCAAGGTTGTTTGAAGCAAACACAAGTATAAACCGGTACAGCAAGAATCACATAAAAACATATTGCAAGTATTATAAGACTCTACACTGTCTTCCTTGTTGCTCAAACATTTTACCAGAAAATATCTAGACCTTAGAGAGAACAAATATGCATCCCAAGTCTCAACAAGCTCTACGGTAGTTCTCCACTACTAGGCTTTAACTACATGATGCAAGAGCTTAAACATGATCTACTTGAGAGCTCAAAACAATTGCAAAGCATCAAATCGAAACAAGACAATGATCTACAAGAATGCATATGTCTTTTCCAATACCAACTACTACATGTAGCATTTTCTTTCTTCCAAACAAACACCAATCAATTTATTTAAACATAAACTCTCCAAATGATAATATAATGCAGCAAGAGAGTATTTATAAACAAGTGCTAACAGCTCGAAGAGATGCATGAAAAACAGGAGCTAAAAGCACTGCAGTAGCTAGTTAAGAATACTCAACAAATATAAGTGAAGAACATGAGTATTCACATGAAAAAGCGGAGCGTGTCTCTCTCCCACACAAGGATTGCTAGGATCCGAATTTATTCAAACAAAAACAAAAATAAAAACACACAGACGCTCCAAGTAAAGCGCATAAGATGTGAAAGAATTAAAATATAGTTTCACTAGAGATGACCTGATAAGTTTGTTGATGAAGAAGGGGATGCCTTGGGCATCCCCAAGCTTAGACGCTTGAGTCTCTCTGAATATGGTTGGGATGAACCACGGGGGCATCCCCAAGCTTAGGCTTTTCACTCTTCTTGATCACATAATATCACCCTTCTCGCTTGATCCTTGAAAACTTCCTTCACACCAAACTCAAGACAGTTCTCATTAGAGGGTTAGTGCATAATCAAAAATTCTCATATTCTGTAATGATACAATCAATCCCAAAGCTTCTGGACATTAGCTACAGCCACCAATGCTTTGTGGAGCAAAGAAATCCACACAAACACAGTAAAAGAGCGAATGCAAAACAAAAGGCAGAATCTGTCAAAAACAGAACAGTCTGGAATGACGAATTTTTTCGAGGCACTTAAGTTGCTCAGATGGATCTGGCCTAAAATAATGAAAGTTGCGTACATATCTCAGGAATATGCGTGATTTTTTCAGAATTTTTTGAATTTTCTACAGGGAGATAAGCTCAAATCCGTGACAGCTAAAAATCTGTCACTGCGCAGAAATCCAAATCTTGCATCAACTTTCAATATAGAACTTTACTTGGCACAACATTGCGATAAAATAAAGATACAAAGGAGTTGCTACAGAAGTAACAAAACTCCTTGACTCAAAGAAAACAAAAATAACAGCAAATAAAAACGATGGGTTGTCTCCCATAAGCGCTTTTCTTTAACGCCTTTCAGCTAGGCGCAGAAAGTGAAAATCAAGTGTTGTCAAGAGAAGAAGCATCAACATCATAACTTGCTCTAACAATAGAGTCAAAAGGTAACTTCATTCTCTTCCTAGGGAAGTGTTCCATACCTTTCTTGAGAGGAAATTGGTACCTTATATTACCTTCTTTCATATCAATGATGGCACCAACAGTTCGAAGAAAAGGTCTTCCCAAAACAATAGGACAAGATGCATTGCATTCAATATCCATAACAATAAAATCAACGGGGACAAGGTTATTTTTACTGTAATAAAAACATCATTAACTCGCCCCAAAGGTTTCTTCATAGCATTATCAGCGAGAAAAACATCCAAATAACAATGTTCCAAAGGTGGCAAATCAAGAATATCATAAAGCTTCTTGGGCAAAACGAATACTTGCACCAAGATCACACAAGGCATTGCAATAAAAATCATTCACCTTTACCTTAATGATGGGTTCCCAACCATCTTCTAATTTCCTAGGAATAGAAGCTTTAAGTTTCAACTTCTCCTCCCTAGCTTGCAAAAGAGCATTTGTAATATGCTTTGTAAAAGCCAAATTAATAGTGCTAGCATTGGGACTTCTAGCTAATTTTTGCAAGAACATAATAACTTCAGAGATGTTACAATCATCAAAATCAATTATTGTCAATGGTGGTGGAACCATTGTCTCCAATAGTTTGAAAAATTTCAGCACTTTTATCAGAAAAAGTTTCAGCAGTTTTAGGCAATTTCAAACGCTTTGCAGAAGTAGTAGAGACATTACCAACACCAATAACATTACCATCAATAGTAGGAGGCTTACTAGCATGTAAACATTAGCATTACTAGTGGTGGTGATAGTACAAACTCTATACTATTCTCTTTTTCAAGTTCTTCCTCTTTTTCCCACCTAGCATGCAATTCAGCCAACATCCTAATATTATTATCAATTCGAACTTGGATGGCATTTGCTGTAGCAAATGACTTATATCTTTAACTTCATTAGGCATAACTTTCAGTTTTAGAATTTCAACATCATGAGCAAGACTATCAACTTTAGAGCAAGATCATCAATTTTTTCAAACTTTTCCTCAACAGTTTTATTGAAAGCTTTTTGTGTGCTAATAAATTCTTTAAGCATAGCTTCAAGATCAGAGGACACACTTCTATTGTTGCTGTAGGAATTACCATAAGAATTGCCATAACCATTTGAAGGATAAGGCTTATTTGTTGCTACCAAAATTATTCCTATAAGCATTGTTGTTGAAGTTGTTGTTTTTAATGAAGTTTACATCAACATGCTCTTCTTGAGCAACCAATGAAGCTAAAGGAACATTATTAGGATCAACATGAGATCTACCATTCACAAGCATAGACATAATAGCATCAATCTTATCACTCAAAGAGGAGGTTTCTTCAACAGAATTTACCTTCTTACCTTGAGGAGCTCTTTCGGTGTGCCATTCGGAATAGTTGATCATCATATCATCAAGTAGCTTTGTTGCTGCACCTAAAGTGATGGACATAAAGGTTCCTCCAGAGGCTGAATCCAATAAGTTCCTTGAGGAAAAATTTAATCCTGCATAAAAGGTTTGGATGATCATCCAAGTAGTCAGTCCATGAGTGGGACAATTCTTCACCAAAGATTTCATTCTTTCCCAAGCTTGAGCAACATGTTCATTATCAAGTTGTTTAAAATTCATAATGCTACTTCTCAAGGATATAATCTTAGCAGGAGGATAATATTTCCCTATGAAAGCATCTTTGCATTTTGTCCAAGAATAATACTATTTCTAGGCAAAGAAAGCAACCATTCTTTAGCTCTTCCTCTCAAGGAGAAAGGAAAAAGTTTCAGTTTTATAATATCCCCATCCATATCCTTATACTTTTGCATTTCACAAAGTTCAACAAAGTTATTAAGATGGGCAGCAGCATCATCAGTACTAACACCAGAAAATTGCTCTTTCATAACAAGATTTAATAGAGCAGGTTTAATTTCATAAAATTCTGCTGTAGAAGCAGGTGGAGCAATAGGAGTGCATATGAAATCATTGTTGTTTGTGCTAGTGAAGTCACACAACTTAGTGTTCTCAGGAGTACTCATTTTGAAAAACAAAATCAAACGAATTAAACAAGTAACTAATTTTTTTGTGTTTTTGATAAAGAGAGCAAACAAGACTAAATAAAAATAAACTAAGCAAGACAAATAACAAAGTAAAGAGATTGGGTGTGAGAGACTCCCCTTGCAGAAGCAATTCGGTTTTCCCCGGCAACGGCGCCAGAAAACGTGTTGTGCTCTAGTTGACGAGGGAATATCTCCCGGCAACAGCCAGAAACAATGCTTGTACGTCACACGTCAGTTGGGAACCCCAAGAGGAAGGTATGATGAGTGCAGCAGTAAGTTTTCCCTCAGTATGAAACCAAGGTTTAATCGAACCAGTAGGAAAACGAGGTTTGCTTCGAAGGTGTTGGTGAAGGAGTGTAGTGCGGCGCAACACCAGGGATTCCGGTGCCAACGTGGAACCTGCACAACACAATCAAATTACTTTGCCCCAACTTAACAGTGAGGTTGTCAATCTCACCGGCTTGCTGAAAACAAAGGGTTAAACGTATCGAATGGAAGATGATGTTTGTTTGCATAAAACAGTAGAGAACAATGATTGCAGTAGATTGTATTTCAGATGTAAAAGAATGGACCGGGGTCCACAGTTCACTAGTGGTGTCTCTCCAATAAGATAACTAACATGCTGGGTAAACAAATTACAGCTGGGCAATTGACAATTGATAAGTGCATATAACATGCATGTGTGAGCTGTGGTGTCTACTATGAGATTCATTTGGGCATTACGACAAAGTACATAGACCGCTATCCAGCATGCATCTATGCCTAAATAGTCCACTTTCCGGTTAACATCCGTACCCCTTCCAGTATTAAGTTGCAAGCAACAGACAATTGCATTAAGTAATGTGCGTAATGTAAACAATACATTCATCCTTGAATAAAGCATTGCTGTTTTACCCCTAGTGGCAACAACACATCTACAACCTTAGAACTTGCTGTCACTATCCCAGGTTAAATAGAGGTTGAACCCAACTATCATGCATAAATACCCCCTCTTGGAGTTACAAGTATTCACTTGGCCAAGGCTTCAACAAGTAACGGAGAGCATGCAAGATCACAAATGACATAGACATGATAATATAATATTCAGCTCCACATAGGTATCAATATAAGTCAGATCCCAGCAAACACAACATGTAGCATTACAATAAGATGATCTTGATCATGATAGGCAGCTCACAAGATCTAAACATGATGGCACAAGTGGAGAAGACAACCATCTAGCTACTGCTATGGACCCATAGTCCAAGGATGAACTACTCACGCATCACTCCGGAGGCGGGCATGGCGATGTAGAGCCCTCCGGTGATGATTCCCCTCTCCGGCAGGGTGCCGGGAAGAGCTTCAGAACCCCCCGAGTTAGGGTTGACGACGGCGGCGGCAGCGAATATGTTCTGGATGAAAGGCTCGGTGTTTTAGGGTTTTCACGTCTCGGGGAATAAATAGGCGAAGGGGCGATGTCGGCGGACCCCCGAGGGGCCCAAACCACCAGGCGGCGCGGTGGGCCCACTGCCGCGCCGCCTTGGTTTGGCCACCTCGTGGCTCTTCGTCTCTCCTTCGGACTCCGTGTACGTGCTGGAAAAATAGGGACTTGGCCTTTTGTTTCGTGCAATTCCGAGAATATTTCCAGAAGTAACTTTCTGAAACCAAAAACAGCAGAAAACAGGGAACTGGCACTGTGGCATCTTGTTAATAGGTTAGTCCCAGAAAATGCATAAAAGTGATATGAAGTATATAAAACATGTAGCAAATGGTATAATATAAGCATGGAACAGCAGAAATTATGGGATACGTTGGAGACGGATCACACACCATGGATAAATCTCTCAGCTACGATTCCCGGGCACGGCGCCAGAAACGTCTTGATGATCCGAAGAGCAAGGCTTTGAT